>JAOTON010000062.1:0-140048 GCA_034440635.1 Lepas anatifera | reverse complement strand
CCTTAGATGTAGGCGGACAGCTTGAGTTTCATGCGTCTTCAGTATGACGAACGGGGTTCTCTACCTTTGCTTTATTTGGGCAATGAAAGTCGAACATGCTGCGCACCAGAGAATACAATCTTCCACCGCCCCACCTGTGACTTTTTCGTGGTCATGAGACGTACCAATCAAATATCAGCTGAGATCACTCACCCTGCAGACTACGCATGTGGCTATAAAACGAAAATTTATCCTGAACCTATCAAAAACTCTGTCACATTCACAGAGTGCATGATCTGCGCCCTCGGTATCTGCTCGCTAAGCGGCGGCAGAAGTTAACTGGGAGTTTTAACAATCCCACCGACACCGGTGCCGACGGTTGTCCTTCGACGCGCTCGCGTTTTTGTCCTCGTCGAGCGCGCACAGACCGGAACGGCGTGTCGGTGTCGACACCAAGAGGTGCGCGCCGAGCGACTGGTCGAGGGCCTCGGTGCAGCCAGGCTGTGCTGAGTCCCGCCAGCCCGACGGTGGCTCCACCCGGGTCACCGACGGCGGCTGGTGGCAAGGCAGATCGGATAATGTGCGTAATCACGCTAATAGTGCAAAGAGGAAAAGAGCTCCGGCATGATGCCAATCGTGACACCTGGCCCGTCGGAAAATGCCGTCTCCTGTCTCGCGCTTCCTGGTGAGACAGGAGCTGTTTCCACTCCGCGAGGATCCGGCTGAAATAACGTTGATATTGCCAAGCTTTGATGTCATCAAACGCGACAGTTCGTTTGAAGTCAGAAGGCAGACACTCTTCATTATCTCGATGATGATTCGTCAACGTCCTGCCCCTAGATTCTGGAGAAACAATCTGCTCGGTGATATTCTGTATCCGATGATTGGTCCGGCGATGTTAAAGAAGGAGATGGTAATGACGCTACGAAGAAAGTGCACTGACCTGTTGCGGTGACGTCGGGAAGAGACCGACCGGACATTGGCCCTGAGTAGAGCTCCCCCTCCCCCGCGGCCAGCTCATGAGATGTCTATGCGACGCTATTATTATGTCGGGTGACAAAGAAATCCCTCGCCGGCAACTCCAACCGCCTTACCCACGAGCGTTTGCGGTACGCGCAGCCATGGTCAAATCACCTCTCAGCCCTGGTTCTAAACAAGTCTAGATATATGTGTGATCGCTAGGCGCGGTAGGTGAACTTTTGGCGCATACTCTGTGTGGATAAAGAGATCCAAGAAAATTATATGTTCCCTTTCTGATAGATAGTTTGAAGTTTTATATAATAGCTAAAGAAGGTGAAGTGCCACATTAGAACGCTACACATTTCTAATCACTACCAACGTTATGCGTGTTACCATGTTCACAAAAGCGTCGTTAAGCCCCGACCACATTCACAATTTTTGTACCTACCGAAGCATGCACCCTTTCTCATTCTTCTCGACTGTCCCGCCAGGCGCTAAGGACCTGGTATTTTTCTATGCTGCATAACCATGTTCAACATCTATAGTAGCAACATGAATGCTCCGTTTTCTCGAAGGCACAGTAAGCCCAGCATAAGAACACATTCACTTCTTTGTTTGAAGAAACATCGTCGGGATCACAAATTTATACAAAAACCTCCACTTTGATAACAACTGCGACCCGCAGCAGTGACCATTGTAGTCGGCCTCCTCACCCTATCTCTGATGGCGTCGATAGGTGACGAGAAGGGGGCGTGGCTGCCGCCGTGGCAGGAGCGGCTGGCGGCGGGCGCCGGACCCTGGAGCCGCTCCCCTAGCGGAGTGGCTCCCCCTCTGGCGCAACCGTCGGTCATTCTCCATACAACTCTGCAGCGGGATGCCAAAGACCAGACCATGGCCGGCGCCGCCGTCCCCTGCCGCCCACAGACCGGCTGGTGTCAGAGATCAACGGCGAAAGAGGCGCCGCCGCGAAAGTGACAGACTCTGTGAACAGCCAGCATCGTGGCTTCAGTTTTGTTCTTTGAGTGCAATGCCAGTGTAAACATTTGGTGTTGAGAAACGCCGAGAGGCACAGGAGCTCATCTCCATCCAATTTTACATCCGCGAAAAGACGAGCAGAACAGCCGATATGCTGAGATGCGACTGTAAACCAAAAGACAGGTGGTCAGGAAAATATAACGCAGATACATGCACATGTAGATACATGCAGATACAAATATAGTCAGAGACACAGAACAGGACTGGTGGGAGCAGAGTGTTGCTGAAAGAAACAGCGAGAGCGTGCGGAGGCGCTGTGTCGCTGTCGAAAGGTCAAAGGTGAGACTGCCGAAGGGCGGTCTGGCACCTCGGCTCACCGGGGAACTGAAACAGCCAGGGCGGAGGGCGGGGATGACACCGGCTGCCAGATAGACAGATCACAGCTATCCTAAACTGACATGACGGCCGCTGAATCGGGACGCCCCCGCCGCATTCCTCCGCAGAAGCGACACACACGATGGCCGGCTGGTACACAGCGCACACAGTTGATATAGTTCTCCGGCACGCGTCCGCAACAGCTGTTTACACGCTATTTTAGCCGACCTGTGACGTCATGTGCCTGTCAAACAACAAGGACAAACCAAACGCCTCCAGGATAAACAGCCGCCTCAGTGGAGAATACCTGAGCACACAGATGCAAAGACTAAAATGGGAAGGAGCATGCGGCTTCAGATCGATTCAGAACATTTGTGAGCCTGGTGCAACTGGAAACGAAAAAAGAACCAGCTATCACCAATAAAATTGCAAGAGCGTACGCACATATATTTTCTGAACGTCCCGGAACTAGCTTCGTAGCCCCGGAGGATAGGGCGGCCTAAAAACACCACTACAACTCCCGGAACACTCCCTTAGTTATGGCATTAATCACGCAAAATTTTATAAGTATAGCCTTGTTTCTTGTAAGCAAAGTAGGCCTCTGGTACATAAGAAGTGTATTCTTGTGCCAGTCATCTGGACACTCCTCATGTTGTTACGGTGAGCCATCATAAGTTTCTTCGTTCAGCCAAAACTCAGATACAGTCTGGTGTGTGTCTGACAAGACAAAATAATACAATCTCAATGTAATGATTTTTACGTGCAAATGGTGTTTGAGGCCAGGGCAATGAGTTCATATGGCTAGTCTCTCTGTCGGTGGCTTAATTTCCGTTCAACCTCTCGCCGAATTTAGTGAACTCTTTGCATGCATTCGAAATCCGTTTCGCTTCGTTTTATATTTGATTCGAAACCTTTAGTTTCTCTCCAGTGCGCTTCATTTATCTTACTGTATTTCAATTGCGTTTTGTTTCATCTTCAGACTTCTGTTTAACTCAATTTATGCAGAATAAAAAAAACTGGTCATCGTTACATTCCAGCAGTGGCGAATCCAGGGGGAAAAGCTCGGGAAAAACTATGCATTTGTCCCATCCTCCCAAAAAACAAACAATCGATCTCCGTTTTGCCGGATACAAAAAAACATCCTGTGCCAATATTTTTCACCCGGTTATGCTTTTTTTTGCTTTTGCGTTTTCCCAAAACCTACAGTCGAGTTATATTGTGGTACAAATTGTCGACGTGTGGCGTTTTTTGCCTTTCGACTTTGGCTTGCCCCCTCCCCCTCCCAACCGAACGGCTAGATCCGCCACTGCACTCCAGCACATGCCAAACAACTTTTCATCCTCCTCACCTAGCGTGCAACTGTTCGGTCCCAACCGGTGCACCTCTCCAGTCAGAGCCTACAGCGCCGCCTCGGTCAGGGGTCACGGTATCGCCGTAAAGGTCACCCGGCCACATACCTCCAGATGAGGGAACTGGCTTTGAAGGAAGGGCCCAAGAGCGAAGCGAAATACAGCGTCTACCACGTAGGTGACCATCCAGTTTATTACTTGTCAAACAGGTTATCAAGCCACTTGGAAATGACTGATTTCCCTCATGTCTCTTTCTTAATCTCTCTCTCGCTCTCTCGCTCTCTCGCTCTCTCGCTCTCTCTCTCGCTCGCTCGCTCGCTCTCTCTCTCTCTCTCTCTCTCTCTCTCTCTCTCTCTTCTTTCTGTGTGTGTTTAACTTTTAAGTTTTTTAATATATAACAGTTCGGGCAAAGCTAATTCCAACAATATGTATTCATTCCTCAAGCAAACCCATATTACTTCAAGGATATTAGTTCATATATTTTGCTACATAAGCAGAGGCTTTTTACTCGGAGAGGCCTTTTCACAGTCCGCGAGAAATCGCCGTAACTTCAAGGATTTCACACAAAAAAACATTAGTCTACCGTAAGCGACAAATCAGCCACTGCGTTGTCAGTAGCGCATGGAAAAATGTGATTAGTTGTGGCACCGCTGGAGCCGCCTTGCATCGTGGTCGTATTCACAGGGCACGCCCGCTGTCGTATTTTGGGCGCCTCATCGAGTAGTGATGCACCATCCGAAATTTACATTCTCTGCCTCCCTGCCTCTCCCAGGAAGCGTCTGGTAACTGTAAATAGTACTCTTATTTCCCATCACTGTTGTTTTCGTTGACTTTGAGAGAAAGTCTGTTAGAAAATTCTTAATTCGCATAATTTATGACTGGTTTTCATCAACGAGTGATGCTATATTTTACTAGACTTCATGACTGACACACTTCTTAGCATCATTTGTAGCGTCGTCTGGAACAAGAAATATCCAGCTTGTCCAAATATTAATGTGTGGCGGCGCCACTGCGGTGAGTCAGATCAACACTGCAGCTGTTTTATTCACCTCGGGGCGGAGGCTTGTCGGAGCCCTCCCATCGAGTAATGGTCCCGCCGCCGCCCTCACAGCCTCCGCTTTGAAAACGCCGCCGGGCGACGACAAACTGTTTACAGGAAGCCCGCCGAACGATTAAGGCTGTAAAACGTCTCTAGGGCCTAAGAGACTAAGATGTAATAACATAAACAGCCATCACAGGTGCGATTTGTGGGATTGTGGCACAAGAAAAATACTCGTGAAGAGGAAAATAATGATAAGAAGATATAATATATGCATATCATTTGAAGGAGATAATCATAGCCATCCTAGCCTAAAAACGATTCCATGTCCCAATATAGAAATCGTCACCTCTCGTTCTACGACCAAATTTGGATCTCAGTGGCCCTGGGTACGTGCCTCCCCCGATTGAGTACTTGGCGCCCCGTCAATGGGCCCCAGTACCCACTAAATTGCACTGGCACCCCCTTGAGATATAGCTACGATTTGGCGCCCTTTGGTAAGGCACATCCCAAGAAATAGAGCCCTAGCTCGAATGACGCTCTCTTCAGACCTAAATGATGCCCCCTGATCGCAGTAACCCCTCTCATTGGAAATCCTTGATCCACCTATGTCCAGGACTGCACTTGGTCAAAATGAACTTATTTATCTTGGACTGAATCCCCACAACATCAGGAGGCAAAGTCAGTCTAAGTCAAGGCCATGGACCACGCTTTAAAAATAAGTGAGCTGCTGAAGTGCGCCTGGCAAAAGAGCGAATGTGTACCACGTCGGAAGCGTAATCGGCTTCCCTTCGACTGAAAAACTATATTATATATATATATATATATATATATATATATATATATATATATATATATATATATATATATATATATATATATACATGTATCTTCCGAACACTTTGGCGGCCATGGTTGCGTCCGATATGTTCGAATAAAGACTCTTTTTTAAGTTGTAGTAAAAGTATGAACTTGTCCATTAATTAAGACACATATGTCAACATGCAGACCGGTTTCGATATATTACAATATCATCATCAGTGTAATAAATGAAAAACCTGCATAAGGAGCAGAGCAGTAGACAAGAAGGCCAAAGGCGCAGTTTTACGGATAATTTCTAAAAATATAAGACACTAACAAACACACACACATATATGTTGAAGGTACTTGCTATACAAAGATTTGAAGAGGGAAAGCCGAAGACATTGTGTTCAACCTAGGTCATTCTTAGATATATAAAGAGACTCGAGTATTCTTAAATCTTCTTAAATCTCGAGAATTCAAAATTCTGGATAGGTGTGGTACAGGTGTAGATTTAAGAATTCTTGAGTCTCTTTATATATCTAAAAATAAACCTAGGTTGAACACCGAGGATGCGGATGCGGAGCCGGAGCCGGTCGGAGCCGACCATTCTGCCCGGAGCCGAAGCCGGAGCCGGAGCCGCCGAAACACTTTTGATCGGAGCCGGAGCCGGAGCCGTCAGAAAGGGTCCGGCTCCGGCTCCCAAAGAGCTCTGAAATTACCTAAAATCAAACGTGAAATGGTCACATTTTACCTCGTGAGATGTCGCATGGAAACACCTTTATTCACCTGAAATATTACATTTTCTCAATATATTATGTATATCGAGATTAGTGAAATATTGCAACTAGGGTGTTCCGTAGACGGTCTCACTGTCGGGCAGGTGATGCGCCCCGACCATTTAGCATGGGCAGAAATTGGCAACAAATGAAAGCATTGGCAGACACTGGCGGATCCATGGCTGGGGGGAGCAAAAAAGGCATTTGCCCCCAAACTGCCCAATTTTGGCGATTTTCTTAAAAAAACCATATATTTTTCACGATTTACCCCATACCGTCGGCCTGCATCCGCCCCTGTTGGCAGACGCAAGGGGGATGCCATTCCGGCCATGGCTCCCCCCAAAGCCCTGGAAGGAGAGCAGACTATCTTTTGGCCCCCAAAGGCCGAATAAATGGTTTGAAAATGGTGTTTACACTAGGTTTGTGGAGCAATAAAATCTTTGCCCCCACCCCCTTCCCCCTCCTCCCTAGGAGAGCTATCATGTACTCGGAGAAGTAGTTTATACTAGGTCTGTCGAGAACCGAGGGCGAAAGGCACAGAAAACAGCATCCCCGTCACTCGATGCGGCACTAGCCGACTTAAAAAACCTGGGTCGCCTAAAGAGGGCGACCGTATGTGATCTTAGATAGATATCCAGCCATCATCCAGCCGGCTAGCCTGGTAATGGCCGCGCTACCAGTTACTCAGGTGTCCGTGGAGAGGTTGTTCTCCGCGATTAATCTACTGCTTACTGATCTCAGGTCCAGACTAAGAGCAGACATATTGGAGGCAATCTTGCTGCTCCACTCCAACCGCGATTGGGTGGTGTAGTGAGCGAACCAGCTGCTGGGCCCTGGGCAGTAGGGTGGTTGGTTCCGATTTTTCTCGAAAAGGAATTATGCCATCAGCCTATCTGATGTGTTTTTCGATGTTGAACTCTGTTAGCTTAGGGTTGTTCAAAACAAACATTTTTTTTGCTTTTCAGACTCGAATCCACTTTTTGCCCATGACATATTCAATTCTTATTTCAATGAGCCACATTCCAAGCGTCTACGACAAAGGGAAAGATCGCCTCAAAACGGTTAAAGATTTCATGTTTCGGGCGCGATTGGCCGCCCGGCGTTGCAGTCTCCCTATGTTAAATTGGGATATAAGGGGTGCATAACCTACCATTAAAGACAGCGTGGCATGTGCGTGCGTATAAGAGCGGTAGATGGGATTTAACGTGCAGGCATTTTCTTGTCAGATGTATTTGTAGCGTAATACAAATACATGTTATTCCACAAAAGACCTGAAATTAAATGATTCAGCACCCTTGTACTCTAAATCCCGACAGAACATGAATGCCTTCCGGAGGCGGACCTTTCTCTAGTAACTATCGCTGGAGAACGTCGTGAGGCAGGTGCTTCTCCTATTCTCCTGCAAACTATTTAAGAGCTCTGGTACTGATAAAAGAAGATGCTGTTTCATATTTTTATCGTTTAGGTGGCTCACAAAATCTTCCACCAGCTTCACACCACGTTCTGTGGGACCGTTCACGACAGTAAGTTCTGGAATACCTTGAAACAGGGGAAGCTATACCAGCTTCTCAACGGAGCCATTTCTGGTCAGAATATTTCAGATTCAGACAATCGAATGCCAGCCAGCTGTCAGGAGAAACAAGCTTGCTGAGGCTTAGCACCGAGCATTTACAGAGCTCTTCATAGCCTTTATCGGAAACTTAAGCCTGCCCTAGTCAAATGTGAATCGTTTGCTGTTTTGGCCAATTGTTGTGCGACTGGCTCCTTACCTCCAAGATGGTGGTTCTCACCAGCGCGACAGAATATAACTTTCTGTGCACAGATACCACAGCTGATGGCAAATTGACTTCAGCACATGCAGGGCGATTTCTATATTAACTTAATGAAAACACTGCATTGCATTTTATGGATAGCTTTGAGGCTTATAGAAGGCTCTAAAGCTGACTATCCGCGACACAGGAACCCAAATGCATGGTTTAGAACCACTTATAAGGAAAGCCACTAACTATTTCGGGGTCTGAGTGGCTCAGTCGGTTAGCGCTTGCGCTTGGATTGGCCAATGGCATCAGTGGTGGATCTAGCCGGTCGGTTTGGGAGGTGCAAACCAAAGTCAAAAGTCGAAAAGCAAAGAAAAAAACGTCACGCCGTGAAAGCTGCGCTACAATATCACTTGCCGGAAGAATTTTGGTTATTTGAGGCGAAAAGCAAAAAAAAACGTCACGGGATGACAAATATGGGCTCGAGATACTTTTTCCAGTCCGATGGCCAATATTTACACTGAACTTAACTGGTTCTGTATGAAGTTGAGAGTTGAAGCACCAAAATCTTGCATATAAACTAAAAAGGAGCCGGGGAAAAAAGGAGGTCGATCACTTTGGGGGGCAAAAACATAGTTCTGCCCCGAGCTTTTCCGTTTGGGGGGCAAGTGCCTGTTTTACCCCCCGTTGGATCCGCCACTGAACGGCATTCATTATGTGCTGGGTGTCGTGGGTTCGAGCCCACCCAGAGGCAGAATCTGGCGCGCAGCTCTAGCCCAAGCTAATTATTTCCCTCTCTCCTCTGATGCCAGATGACCTGAGCAGTTGATGTGTTGTTAAACTCAAAAAATTATAATATTCTGTCTTTAAGTATCTTCTGGAATGATGAACGGAATCTGACACAGTAGTAGCACGCACTTCATGCCATAAATGTCCTATATTCCATAATATGGCTCGCTGGTGAGCTCTGGGTCTTCTAAACAGACAGTTGTTGGAGACAAACTCTCCTGACAGCCACACGTAAACCAGCTTGCGCAATTCGAGATAATACTCCGGTATTGTGTAGAGGCACTGAAGTCAATGTGCAAACGGAACTGTTATTTGTGACCAGAAAGTTACAATCTGCTTCGCAAATAAGAATCACAATGCTGAAGGTAAAAAGGCATACAGTGCCTGGCCTAAACAGCAAAACCATCTACCTTTCAGTTAGGTAGGCTAAAGTTTCCGACAGAGGCTATGAAGAGCTGGGCTCGATACCAAGCCTCTCCCAATTTCTCATTCCTGAAAGCTGGATGGTAATCGAGCCCCTGAATCTGAAAGATTCTGACATGAAATGGCGCCGTTGAGAAGCTGGTGACTGGTATAGCTTCCCCTGTTTCAAGGTATTCCAGAACTTATTGTCGTGAACGGTCCCACAGAACGTGGTGTGAAGCTGGTAGAAGATTTCGTGAGCCACCTAAAGGGTAAAAATATGAAACAGCATCTTCTTTTATCAGTACCAGAGCTCTTAAATAGTTCGCAGGAGAATAGGGGGAAGCACCTGCCTCACGACGTTCTCCAGCGGTAGTTACTAGAGAAAGGTTCGCCTCCGGAAGGCATTCCTGTTCTGTCGGGATTTAGAGTACTAGGCTGCTGAATAATTTAATTTCAGGTCTTTTGTGGAATAACATGTATTTGTATTGCGCTGAAAATACATCTGACAAGTAAATGCCTGCATGTTAAATCCCATCTACCGTTCTTATACGCACGCACATGCCACGCTGTCTTTACTGGTAGGTTATGCACCCCTTTCATCCCAATTTAACAAGGGGAGACTACAACGCCGGGCGACCAATCGCGCCCGAAACAACATGAAATGTTTAATCGTTTTGAGGCGATCTTTCCCGCTGTCGTAGACGCTTGGAATGTGGCTCATTGAAATCAGAATTGAATATATAATGGGAAAAAGTGGGTTCGAGGCTGAAAAGTAAAAAAAAAAGTTTTTATGAACGACCCTACTGTTCCTGTACCTTAGCTCATCGAAACTTTTCTTTGCGGGCTGTCCAAGCTTTACTTGGTCGTTGTATCTTTAATTTTTATGTGGGTTTGCGGACATGTCTGACCCATATTTCTGTTTGTCATAACAGTGCAGTGCAGTTTGCCATACGACTGCACTGCAGTGTAGGTTGGTCCAGTTTTGAGGTTCAATGGCCTTTGGTATCTGGTCAAGAGCGTTCGTTCATCCAGTCGCCATTTTTCATTCGTACAAATACGTAATCACTTTGTATCCGATGGAATTTCACGCCCTTGAGAACGTTTCGATCACATTTTGGATATAGGTACATTGCCGGAGCCGGAGCTGGAGCCGGAGCCGGTCGGAGCCGAATATTTTGCCCGGAGCCGGAGCCGGAGCCGTTAGGACACTTGAACCCGGAGCCGGAGCCGGAGCCGGAGCCGAAATCATAACCCCGGACCGGAGCCGGAGCCGGAGTCGTCCAAAATTGTCTCGGCTCCGCATCCCTGTTGAACACAATGTCTTCGGCTTTCCCTCTTCAAATCTTTGTATAGCAAGTACCTTCAACATATATGTGTGCGTTTGTTAGTGTCTTAAATTTTTAGCAATTATCCGTAAAACTGCGCCTTGGACCTTCTTGTCTACTGCTGTGCTCCTAATGTAGGTTTTTCATTGATTACACTGATGATGATATTGTAATATATCGAAACCGATCTGCATGTTGACATATGAGTCTTTATTAATTGTTAAGTTCATACTTTTACTATGTATATATATATATATATATATATATATATATATATATATTATATATATATATATATATATAGCAGCAGGCAGCCTTGGTAACCCACAACCGCACAGATGATGGAGGCGGAAGAAGCGGTTGTGGAGATGTCCGAGGTGGGGATACTGTGCCTCCCGCATCTGTGTCCACAGTAGCACGTAGGCACAGAAGCGGCAGGAGCTATCCACAGGAATCCTCATTTAGTTAGGTAGTTAATTTTTATTTATTTGAGGTGCGGTTATATGTTTAATATCATGCTCACATAAATAGCTGAAGTGTCTTCGATTGTGTTTTAGATTTGCTCAACATGAAATGTATTTTAGTCGTTTACGTACATTGTCATATTGATATCGTGAATATTTCGCAGTTAGGTTTTTCAATACGTACTCTAGAAACATACTCATTATTTTAATTTTCAGCCTGTGTTGCCTAATGTAAACTTTACCTTGCCAATTTAAAATACTGTACATCATATTGATCTGCTCAGACGAAGCTTGTTGTTATACTGTTGCTCGTGTAAAATGTTATTCAAATATGTGTTGCAATCTCTCCGAGCCCACTTAGGTTGTTCCTCAACAGAATTTCCAATGTTTTTCTTGATAATGCTTTAAAAAATAAAGTGAAACCGGTCGGAAAATGCGTTCCATATTACTTACCTGACATGATATTAACTCTTCCAATCCTTTTAGTTTCTTTATCTATGAATTTTGGCGAATTGATCTACGATTTAAACAGAGAAGAAAGAAACATCGTCAACTCAATCATCCGAACTAATAAGAAGATCTCAAAAGCAACATCAGCCATCGAATTTAACCAGCGCTGTTTATACGAATATATATATATATATATATATATATATATATATATATATATATATATATATATATAGAGGGTTATCTTATAAGTGTGGTTCATAATTATATGCCTGCCCCCGTGCATAAGGCCAGTATTTCTGCAACTTTACACTCCCAGACCTTTCCATTCATATCTGGGAACGGGGATAGAAACATGATCCATGAGGCATCGATTCTGAACACCGATAAGCTAGCCTGTTTCTTCGATTATGTCTTTTTAGACATACGCAGATGCTATGCTTCTAGACAGGTGGCGTTGATGTGGTTATCGTGGCTCATCCGAACCTTACTGCCTACGACTTCCACAAAGTCAATTTTTCAGAGCTATTACCGTAAAAATAAAAATAGTGCGCCCTTGACTTTAAAATCTAGATGGGAAGCTTAAGCGTCGCACTTATTCTTCTTTCAACACAACCAGCCTTACAGGGGAGAGGGATGGAGTCATCAAATATTATACTTGCAAACAATTATATATATATATATATATATATATATATATATATATATATAACATTTTAGTAGTTGGGCAATATATCCTCTTCGATGCAGCGACTATTGAATAGTATTGCTGATTCACACTTGGATAACTTTTTTTGTTGTTTAATTACATTATTGATGGTTTGTTTGGTTGCAATTGAAATGTATTTGGTCAAATCAGTAAAGTTCATTAAAATATTACAAATATAAGTTCGAGCTTTCGAATGTATTGGACATTCATTATCAAGATAAGAGAAAGAGCGGCTCACGTTTTCCTAAATATAGTTGTTTGAAAAATATAGCACCGAGTAATGAGCTCTAATCAGTTGAAAGACCTTCTTATGTAAAGAAATATCATTACATTTTTGCCGACTACTTGCTATGAAATTATCTCATGAGTACAAAACTACAATTCTTATATCATCTTATCACAGTTTCATAGTCACACTACATTAAAACATAGTTAGTCACAAGGCATTACAATACAATAGAAAAACATTCACATTGTCAACACATGGTATGTTATACAGTACATATATATCACACATATTTGTTTTTTCTATTATTTAACCCATCCCCCATAGTGACAACTTGGCGAGTCTAACGTTTTTTTGTGTGTTGATCTGCGGTGCGAGTTGGTTGATGTATATTGCTTCAATGATTTCTATCTTGTGGTCAGTGCTGGAGTGTATTATATGTGTGTTATCAGTAAGCATTTGTCTTGTGAGTGTTGTGTTGTGTTCTTGTTGTAGATGATCCTTAGGGGCTCCCTCGTGGAGGTGCATGGTAAGACGACGAGATAAAGTGGTTGATGTGTATCCGATGTAGTTTACCTTACGAAGTCTGCAACCTTCGTCGGGACATTGAAATTGGTAAACTACATTAGTACGCATCAACCACTTAATCTTCGTGGGATTGTTGCACATTACAAGGTTTTTTGTTTTCGTGTTCTGGTAGTATATGTGAAGATTGATTGCGTGATTCTCTTTACATTTGATGTTTCTTTTAAGTATGCTTTTCAAAATCTTCTCATCTGTTTCGTACTGCGAGTTCATGTGATTTCGGTAGTAGAGATGGTGTGTTACTGTTTGTACTTGGTCTGATGTTTTGCTGTTGTATTTGTTGTCTAGTTGTCTTTTGATTTCTGCGTCTACGTCTTGGTTAGAATATCCGTTATTTACTAGAATTTGTTTCGGCCTAATGAATTCAGAATGCATTTTGTCGTGTGATGAACTGGTTTTAATGGCTCTTCTTACGAATGATCGGATGACGCTGGTTTTATATCGTGTTGGGCATTCGCTCTTTGCGTTGAGACTATGTTTTAATGTAACTATGTTTTAACGTAGTGTGTTTTACTAACTATGTTTTAATGTATGTGTTTTAATGTAGTGTGACTATGAAACTGTGATAAGATGATATAAGAATTGTAGTTTTGTACTCATGAGATAATTCCATAGCAAGAAGTCGGCAAAAATGTAATGATATTTCTTTACATAAGAAGGTCTTTCAACTGATTAGAGCTCATTACTCGGTGCTATATTTTTCAAAAAACTATATTTAGGAAAACGTGAGCCGCTCTTTCTCTTATCTTGATAATGAATGTCCAATACATTCGAAAGCTCGAACTTATATTTGTAATATTTTTAATGAACTTTACTGATTTGATCAAAGACATTTCAATTGCAACCAAACAAACCATCAATAATGTAATTAAACAACAAAAAAAGTTATCCAAGTGTGAATCAGCAATACTATTCAATAGTCGCTGCATCGAAGAGGATATATTGCCCAACTACTAAAATATATATATATATATATATATATATATATATATATATATATATATATATACGGCGGCATTTCAAGTTCCACCGTAATGGACATAACATAATGAGAACTATGGGAGGAGACGGCTAGGATTAGCAAAACTGAGACTGCAGTCAGGTGGAACGCTACCCGGAATGGGTTTCTGCTATCCAAGCTGCATGATGAGATCGCTCCTTTCAAGTAGTTTAAGAATAAGTGGGTGGATAAGGATGACTAGTGAAGACAAAGGCAAACACGCACATGGACACAGACATGACTGAAAACACAAAGACAATGAGAAGATGAAGGTGAGTATGCAATATTCGGCTCCGTCATCTTTTAATACTCGTATTTCAAACATTTTCGATAAAGCTGCCTCTACTCCGCAGTAGCTAGACTTTTCACATCCGGCTTCTCCACTGAAGTGGTATCTTCAACCCACGCCCTGCAGCTTGATAGCGTTTAATACAGTGCTCGCGAAATCTGATTTTAACATGTACGAAATGTCATCTCTAATATTTTTCTTGAAGGAAACAATCACTCAATGTAAGTGGACAAAAAGCTTTGAAGATTTTGGTGCAGTCTTCAAATAAGTGGGTTTAGTAGCATAAAGCCGTAAAAGAAGAGTTTGTATTGTTCCTTTTATCTAAAAAGTCATATATTCCTTTATTTTCATTTATCTATGGCTGCTGCTACATCTTATTGCGATTAGTTTGTTATTCACCTGAGTGCCAGAAAACAGTGTGTCGCACGTCACCAGAGCTCACGATCGATACCAATTTGTATTTCCTTAGATTATCAGGTCACCTTGCAGGTCAGGTCAAAGACCTGATTCATTTTCCCGCATGCCTAATGTTCCTGCCTGGCGGCTATTGATCAAAACAGCAGGCACATGACCAAATATAGAGCTACCGCCGCCCCGGTAGCTCAGTTGGTAGAGTGTTGGGCTCCGGCCCGCCGCTCAGAAGCATGCAGTGGCAGTGCATGTCCAGGCTTGGGATCGGTTCCCCTGAGACGCTCCGGCGCTCAATAGATTGCCCGACGTAGGTCGGCTGGCAACCGACTGGTGAGAGGGTGACCTGAGCGGGGCGGCCGTCCCTGTGCTTTGTGGGACGTTAAACTTTGACTTCTAAATTATCCCTTCATTGTGGGAGTTGCTCGTTCGGGTGGTGGGGTCGGGGTCTCCGTGACAAGTCCATTGAGGACTTTAGTCCGACTCCAGCAGCCGTACTGGGAACAAGTTGGACAAAATTTTAAAAAAATATAGCGCAATAATATACCCGTCAGAATGATCGGAAACATTTCCACTTCGCTTCATACACGATACAGTTTTGTGATCCATCTGGTTAACGTGTGAGTCGGTGAAGAGTAAAAAGGCGGCTGAGGGCCAAAATTACCTGTCATCATTACCTGCCATCATGTTATCCATATGATGGCCTGTTTTGACCTCTAATAAAGGTATTGTGATCGTAAATAATTGTTTAAATATTTTCTATAGAAATTTGGATGGGCTACCCAACGCCCTTTACCATTTTTCGTTACCTAGCGTGGTTCTTGAGATCTTAGGCAGGGGTGGGTACCCGCAAAATTACCTAAAGACAATTTTTTACAAAAACAATTGCTTTTATTTTGGGGTACAATCAGCCTCAATCTGTCCTTAAGCCTTCAAAATATATTCCTGGGAAGGCCTCAGAGATCATTGTGGGATTGTGAGTTGCTGCACTCCCACAATGGCGCGCTCAGACACGCACAGCGAGAGTGCAGCAACTCACAATCCACAATCTCCAACGACACTGGCACACTTTGATGAGACGGCTCCTGTTGTTCTAGCGTGTGATGCTAGTCCCTGGGGTCTGGGTTGTGTTTTGAGTATTATTGATAAACAGCATGGAGAGAGGCCGGTTGCGTTCTATTCAAGATCACTTACGGCCACGGAGCAGCGATACTCACAGACGGATCGAGAGGGGTTAGCTGTAGTTGCAGGGGTGCGACGATTCCATTTCTATCTCGCTGGTAGGGAGTTCACAATCCGGACTGATCACAAGCCATTGTTGGGCATGTTGGGAGATAACAAGCCACTATCACTTATGGCCTCGCCGCGCGTCACTAGATGGGCTATGCTGTTGTCTGGCTACAAGTATCAGCTGGAATATGTGCCAGGTTCCAGGCAAGGTCATTGTGATGGCTTAAGCCGGCTTCCACTGTCTGCAGGCTTTCCTGAGCTGCCCACGCCAGCAGAGACTGTGCAGCTGATGCAGTTCATCGATTCGTCTCCCGTGACATCGGAAAACATTCGACTGTTCACCGCCAGGGATCCGGTGCTGAGTGCTGCTCTGCGTTTTACCCAGGATGGGTGGCCCTCTGGTGAACTCTCTGCGCCGGAGTTGGTACAGTACCGAAACAAAGAAGGTGAGCTCAGCGCTCATGACGGATGTTTAATCTGGGGTTCTCGGGTGGTCGTGCCGTCCAAGTTGAGGGAAAGAGTGCTGGCCATGCTACATGAGGGTCACCTGGGAGAAAGCCACACCAAGAGTTTTGCCCGCATGTATGTGTGGTGGCCCCATATCGATAACGATATAACCCAGATGGTGCAAAACTGCACTACTTGTCAAAAGTACCGTCGACAGGCTCCGGTGACGCCGCTCAGCCCCTGGACGTGGCCCACCAGACCGTGGGAGAGGATCCACATAGACTACTGTGGACCTGTCCATGGCCATATGCTATTGGTAATTGTTGACGCGTACTCAAAGTGGATTGATGTACATGTATGCACCACATCCTCTGCGGAGACTACTATGGAATCGCTACGCAAGTCGTTCGCGTGTTTTGGGATTCCCAAAACTGTGGTGTCTGATAACGCCACATGCTTCACTGCACCTGCATTTCAGAACTTCTGTGAGCAGAATGGGATTCGTCATCTTCTAACAGCTCCTCTGTCTCCTAAAAGCAATGGCTTGGCAGAAAGGGGTGTTCAGACCGTCAAGAGTGGTCTCCAGAAGCAGAACGGCGGAAGTATCCACACCAAACTGTCGCGTTTTCTGTTTACGTACCGTACGTCTCCTCATAGTATTACCAGGCACACCCCGGCGGAGTTGATGATGGGCCGCCGTCTCCGTACTCGTTTGGACTGTATGATGCCCAGCTTACATCACCGCGTTGTGACGTCACAGGGTCAGATGAAAGAGAAATATGATCAGAGGAGCCGGAATCGCACAGTTACTCCAGGAATGCGTGTCCTTGTTTCACAGGTTTCCGGGCTGTCGGGAGTTCGCAAAGGAACACGCTGGCTGCAGGGACTGTGTGTAAGCTGCACCGGACCGAAGATATCAGTCCGTCTGGATGATGGTCGGGTACTGCAGCGCCACCTAGATCACGTGGTTCCTCTCAGCTCAGCCCGCCAGGAGTCACCCTGGCCAGCCGGCCGGGATCCTGTTGCTCAGCCACCTGCGGCACCTGCTCAGCCGCTGTTTGCACCGGCTGCAGCTCCAGCAGCGGCTTCAACTGTTCCGGCCTCACCTCTACGTCACCCAACTGACATCGAGCCAGCGGCCAGTGCTGACGTGGAACCCGGGGCCGGGCCTGTCCCGGCTGGTCGAACTGAAGTGGTGGAAGAAGCAGCTCCTGTTATTGTTCCTGATGAACCTCGGTATAATTTACGCCCTCGGCGAAATCAGGGTGGAGGTGTGGGATTGTGAGTTGCTGCACTCTCGCTGTGCGTGTCTGAGCGCGCCATTGTGGGTTTGGCCTGAGGCGGGGCGGTCGCCAGTCGACCGCCCGGATGACCCGACAATAGAGCAGTACAGATCGGAGCGCCGTCTTTGGAGGTTGTGCGCGTTCAGATTATAACAATCATGAAACATCAACCAAGGTCTAAAGTTGTTTACAGATCATTAGAAGTCACCAAATGTCGCAAAAAGCCAACTGAGGTCATGACGTGCCCTATACCCAAGCTGCAAGGGAGGAAGCGCAGTGCAAAGTCAAGAATCCGGGAACCTGTCTGCATGCTCCCGGAAATAATGCCAATTGTGCGGTGGCTTGATATGACCTGAAACTACTCCTAATGTGCAATGAAACGCTGTAAAAAGCGGTATGGGACACCCAGCACTCGTTTCCGAACCATATCCGAAAAATCATTGGGGGTGGTTTCAACAACGCCCTGTAAGAGCAAGAACTAAGCACCTGAGCAGCACCAGTAAATCTAAAGAGAAACATAAATTATTCACACTCAACACACACGGTGAAAATACACCAAGTATAATGCAAAAGGCATAATCTCTCACACTTGATTTCATAATCTCAGCATATAGGGGTCACGATGCCATAACAGGCGTGGAGCCCGGGCACAAAGACCATTACATTCGTAATTACAAAGATGTCCTCTTATTTCATGACTCAAGTGGTGTAGTCAATCCTCCATCAGATTGTGTTAGTCAGTTGGCGGAGGCTGACACAAAGTTATCTTTGACCAGGTTCTCACCTTTTTCGTCATGTTTGGCCGTGTCGAAAAAGCCAGTGGTAAGCGGACGCTTTTTCAGCAGGTAAGCTCTCCGCTTTGGCTTGTGCCCAGCCGTCACATTGAAATCTGCGGACGCACGAGGAAGCTGTCAGGTGTGTCAGTGGGGCCCGTCAGGCGTCACGCAGATTCCAGCCGGGTCGCCTCAGACATTGCACACAATTCGAAGGTTAGTAGAATGACGTCACCAGATGTCAAAAGGATCACTGCACTTGAAGAGGCAGCTCTCGGCCAGCGCCCGAATACAAATGTGTCATCACGGAGAACAAACAGGAATCAAGTCCCTACCTACTAGATTTCTGGTCTCAAGTGCCAAAAAAGCCCTCGATGCCACAATAATTTATGTCTAGTTACTTTTACACGTATTACGATACAGAAGTAACTGTTTATAGGCAGCCTAACTTGTCTAGCAGATGAATATTTCTGACAGACCGGTAAAGATATCGAGCTTGAAATCCGAAACATCGCCATGGCTTTGATCTATCCCTGATGGGTGTAATTTCAAACAGTGAAAACATTGCTGATTAGGCCATTCTTGACTTGCACAATTGTTTCCTATGTCGAATGCTTTTGAGCAGCAGGGATATAAAACACATGCACAGATGGATTATGACATGGACAGTTGAGAGAAAGACTGCAACAGCTGTTATTTTGATTTCGCTGAACTCATGTGCGAGATTTGAAAGTAGACACAAGACAACCCTTGGATCTTGAAGCTTGAAACTCTGATTTACTCGTGTATCATGCACCTACAAAGAATGAAAATATGATTTCTAAGTTAATGCAACCATTCCTGTACACCTTAAGCGACAAAGGGGGATGAAGAGGTACGAAGAAAACTTAATTGTAGGCATATTGACCAACATTCTAGTCGTATGCATGCATGGGGAAGATAGCAAAGGTGGACAGGTTGTGTGCTCTCCCCAAAAAGTTCTTGGGCTGCGTTACTTCTAAACCAGACTATTTCAGCTGCAGGCTATATATGCAGTAGTGATGCAATTTAGAAGTGGATCATAAATTGGAATATAAATAATAAAAAATGGATCATACCCGGCTCCAACAGCATTTTTAGAGAAATATGACTTAAAAGTCTACCGAGCCCACTGATTTCTGACTCATTGAAGTCTCATCTCTCTAATCTTACTGTCTACAAGCATTACGTGCTTACAATTGCTGAGGGCTGAGGGTACAACAGTTCGAACTGTATCAGATGAATGTCTAAAATGCTGACTGTATTCATATTCTCGACGACCATGTGTATTGCACACTTTCGGTGGGCCACTATGAGTATCCTCTTATTCGCTGCAATTCCTTGGTTGGAAATTGTAATGCAGAGAAAACTGATACTTGGAATCTTATCCCGCGCCTCGCCTGTAGCGATGTTTTCGTCCCGCTATTCTAATGCGTATACCTACCGCTAACGATTCGTTCAGGAGATAATACTCTGACTAGCCATCTTTCATTCTCGATAAACAGAAAGTATATATTTTCAAAAGTTTTGTATAATACCAACTGAAGTGCGGCGATATCCTCGTCTCCTACTCGCGCCTGGCAGCAGTGCTGCGCCTACCGACCAGCGCCAGACACGCTCGTGACGCAGCCTCTGACACAGAGCGGCATCGTGTGCGTGACTGACGAGTGGTGACAATTTGCATGGTTTGGTTATGAAAATTGCCACCGTAGTAGTAATCGATGAAAAGGACCGAATAATGAACCCTGGACAGCCTTTCTGACACTTGTTTTTCACAAGACGTCCCCAGACAACATGGCGGTAAAGTCAGGCTTGCTAGCATCTGCAGGGGGCGAGGGGTGGTCTCAGGCCACCGTCCTCCATGTAATTACTACCCAGTGGAAGTTGCCACGCCAGCATTGCAGACTCGACTGTCCGCCTCGTTCACAGCTGGGTGGAAAAGTGTCAAATGTTCCGGGTAAGGAGGGGGTATGCGAAATCTTCTTGCTTGAGACCATCGGCGGTTAAAAGAGAGCCTGGGGGCCTCAAGGTCCCCTAGCCCCCTCCCCCGAAATGTCAGAGTGCCTGTAGAAAATACATAGCTGGAGGCTGATCCGAGGCAATGGCGTGGAAGGGTTGAGCCTCATAACCCCTTTCCCCGAAATGAAGTCCTGGATCCGCTCCTACCCTCCTGAGATTTTACCTGAGACACCAGGCTTGAGCTGGCGACGGTGCGTGGCGGCCGCTAAGGTGAGGATGACAACTGCAGGGCTTATGTAAACGGACTGGCTCAGATACTCTTCGTGAGAAATCATGGACGAAACATATACGAAAAAGAGCTAAATAATTGAGCTTTCTTTTGAGATCCTCTAAGACATGTTCGACGGTCCATAATTTAAGTCCTCCGTCGGAAAGCCGGAGGAGGTTTTCTCAGCCATGCTGGCAGGGCGTGTAACTCCCCCGGATGTCGGCAGTGCGAGGGCTAAGCCATCCATGACCGTCCTCAGAAAGCATAAAATCTACAATTTTTGCAAAACTGACATTTCGAAGCTCCTCAAATGTCTAGAGATAATAATAATAATTTTGGGGGCGTATCGACGCACCAACTTCCAGGATCATGTGACGTCGCCAACTCTTTCCCTGTTGGAAGGGTTTCTCGGGAGCCAGCTTGTTCCTTGTTCAGGGAAGTCGCTGGGCCTTGAACCCGGGTCGGCTGAATGGAAGCCTGCTACAATGACCACTCCACTACCGCGCCCCCGTCTAGAGAATAAGACAGACTTTTCAAAGGGGCACCGAATCCATTTTAAGGGGAGCCGCGGCCCGATCAGGGGGAGGGCACCTGCCCCAATGCCCCCGAGATCCACCTATAGCAAAAATTCACCGTTATTGCAGGATCAAAATCAGCTGATTCTATTACACCAACTGCCCCTTGACTCCTACGCCAACTGCACTTCCGCGGACACAGTCCAAATAAGGAAACTCGCGGCGTTGCCCAGGCGGAGATATACTGTGCCGCTTTACACCCACTGAGAATTAGACTGTGCCGCTATACACGAGTCTCCGGGCTGATAGATCGACGCTGCTTGTAGCGCAGTTTACACGGTAATTTAAAGGGAATGTGGCACCTTCACAACGTGATTTTAACTGAGATAGCCAAGTTGTAAAGCAGGTCGGAAAACCCGGAATCCATATTTCATTTGTCTTGGAACTTGATATTTCCGTAGAAAAAAGCTAAAACCTACCTGACACCAGCCCCCCTCAGCCCCCCGTCGCCGGCGGCCATTGTTGTGAGCTACTGGTGTGACGACATATGCTGACGTCACGATTAGCATCAGCCAATCGAAGCCCTTGAAGCGTTTCAAGTATGGTAGTGGTTGCCAGATCGTGACATCATCCACAGGCTGATGTTTCTTTCTTTTTCTAGAGGAGTATTTTTAAAAACCAAATATTGAGCTTATTGTACATTTTTCAGAGAAATCATGAGTGGTTTCATTATCTTTTACTAAAAGTGCGCCTAATTACGCTAAAGTCCAGGATTCGACCAAGGTGCCAGATTCCCTTTAAAAGGTACGGTAGTGCCAGGCACTTGTGACGGCGATCCCAGGGATTAATTTTGGAGGCAAGTGGCAAGAAAGGTCTACGGCGTGAAGAGTTGCTTCTTCTCTCTGGCAACACCTTGTGCTGTTCGGAAACATCAAATTCAGTGTTGTCTCGATACACTGGATTCCTCGCTGGACGGGGAATCCAGTGGAAACCAATTCTTGACTTGGACACCAATCCAAGTGCCAAGCGCATGTTCAGTAGATAATCAAGTGCGGTATTGAGACAACACTGGATTGGCGTTTTTAAAGAACCAAACCTGGGTTCAGAATGAATTTACAGCTTTTTGCATTGTAGCCCTATCTCACCACTTGACTCCAAAAATTCATCCCTGGCGTCGACTGCACATGGACCTGTCTGTGCCTTGTGCCGAGTGTTTTAAATAAATTACAGCGTAAATTGCACTTGTGCCTTTCCGTGCGCGAGAGAAGGATGGAGATACTGAACTGTCCTGCACGCGATCGTGACTACAACAGACCGGTTCCGTCAGCACCTCCCTGGATCTTTGGTCTCCCACAGGGGTTTTATATGGTTTGTAGGGCTTGTATTACCATGCCAAAGCTAACCTATCCGGCCATTCCTGGACCCAGAAGAGATATCCAATCTTGCATTTTTTTGCAGCCTGTCTTTTTTGTAACCAAACTTCTTTGCCGTAGTTTAGCTTTTACTTTATTCAGGCATCAAGTGAAAAATAGCATACCCTTCTGGGCATCCTCCTCCTATTGTTTCCAATGCAGAACTAGGAGCCTATTAAGGAAAAGCAATGGAGACCAGCTTTAACCAAAAAGTTGAATAATTATTCTCATATGAGCGTCGTCGGAAGCTGCAGAGGGTAGGGGGCTGGAGTTGCATTCCCCAGAAATGATGAACCAGAGGATACGTTTCCCAAAATATTGAGGCTCGACCTATATGAACCCGGACCCATTGAACCCGGGTTTTTGCGTTTTCTCCCCTCTGCCAGCGTGGGCCTGCGTAAATGTCTCCATTTGGCATACGCTTCGGAAAGGGGGGGGGCCAGGGGGCCTGGCCCCCCACTTTTGGGCCAAAAATTTCCTGATCTCAGTCAAAATGAGAGAAAACCGGACATTCTTATATCTTGCCGCTGCGGAAGGCAACGAGGAGCCCAAATCCGAACAGTTTTTAGTCCTGATATTAAAAATTTTTGTCAGCATCAGGTTGAAGTTTGGCTGCCCCCCACCCCCCTCCACTTTTTTTGGCGACACTTATGCCATTTGGGGTACTGGTTTGCCGGCTCGCTATCGCCATATGAGACAACCATTGAGTTCAGGGTTCCCCCCTGGCCATCGCTAGCTCGGAGTACGTCACCTAATGAAATTAAAAAGGTGATGCCCCTGCATGCTAGCATGTTATCTCTGAATTCGATTGTTCTCGAGGTGGGAGTAATGTTTCCAGCTTGGCTGAGCGGCTCTGTGGCGGCTGAGCGGCTCTGTGGCGGCTGAGCGGCTCTGTGGAGGCTGAGCGGCTCTGTGGAGGCTGAGCAGCTCTGTGGCGGCTGAGCGGCTCTGTGGAGGCTGAGCGGCTCTGTGGCGGCTGAGCGGCTCCGTGGCGGCTGAGCGGCTCTTTGGAGGCTGAGCGGCTCCGTGGCGGCTGAGCGGCTCTGTGGTGGTTCTGAAATTTTGTGGCGGCTGGTGACTCTGTGACGGCCTAGTGGTCTTGGGCGTTAACGTACAAGTCGACTCAAACCGCAAGGGACTCGAAAAGTATGAGCAGTGGATGTGTCAGTCTCGCTACCAAAGATACCTAGTACAGATAACCAAACATGATATGAATTAAAAAATTTCTGTAAAAAATATTACAGCACAACCCAGCGCAACACCAAACTCTATAGCGAAAAACTCGTAAAGCTCGTACCAAACAGCACTTTCATCACAACATGCAAATCACTCCAAGTACTAGTAAAATAAAAATCTGGTCATGTTCGGGTAAAATCATCCATAATTCACAAACTTGCCATGATTTACCTTTCGGAATGCGTACGGTGCAGCCCAGATTGAAGTCGGTCAACTTCTCGAGGGCCAGCTGCTGCAGGGCAGCAGCCTCGATCTCGCTCAGCTGCAGCAGGCTCGTGTCACAGAGGGTCACCGCCCTGCTCTGGATGTTCACCCACTGGCAGCTGGCCTGAAACAGCACGGACAGCCCCCGTTTCACCGTCCGCAGTCGGATGAAACAATTGTGACGCGCCAGTCACATTACCTCGGCTAATGTATAAAAAAATCAAAAGGCTAACTACCTGGGTTTTTCTTATTTCTGGTGTCATTCTTTTAGTAGATGTCAAATATGTAATCCGTAAAATCCTAGCTTGGTACCTATTCTTTAATAGTAAGTTATTTTCCAAAATCGTTCTGACCCCAATAACTTTGAAGGACAAAGGAAAAAAATATCTTGTTTGCATTCTTTTATCACCAGCGCGCTGAGAATACAACAATTTCAAGCAAACGTCTCTATCAGTATGGTAAAATCTGTAATGTTGCAAGAATGAGGCACTAGTCATATCACACAAGTCGGTGCAGATACCCGGGCCTCTCCAGAAAAGTCGCCGTTTACAAGAAAATGCGGCCGCGGTGTGACCTTTTCTGGTGCAATATTTCTGGTTCGGTATCAAGGCAACTATATCAATTAAGTTACAAAAACATAGCTGTTGTTCAACAGAGTTGGAAAATTCTTCCAAACTCAGCTCGTGAAACCAGATGTCGGACCTGATTTTCAGGAGACACGTTGTCGGAGGCTGTACCACTCGGTCGGTGGCCATGCCACCCATCGCTGTTCTACGATGGCGACCAGGCCCACCCATGGGATAAGATGGCTGTTTTCCTCTGTCAACCAGGCCGGGTCAAGATATAAATGAGTTATATATTGGACAGGTACGATCTTTGGCATTGATACTCGACACTGACACCAGTCGATGGATGAACAGAATTGCTTGAACAAAGAGTGGTTTTCTTCAAAATTGCATAGCTAACTACCTGGGAATAAAACTATAAAATATATCGTCACGCTGAAGAAAAACCAACTATATTACGAAGTAGCGTTTCCACGTTGGCTATACCTTCTTGTTCAGGCAAAGCTTAGTTGGGGACCACGGGCCGACTAAGAGCGTGGATTTGGGTAACCTCCAATGTCTGATTTTCAAGACTTGCAGCCCTCTCAAAGTCAAAGAAATTAACAAAACACATTGTCCGTGAAAGGCTCTATCGCAAGTACCAAGCTTTATGCGCAAAAGGCGGAAGCATTCGTCTCATACGCTTAACCTTCGCCCGGGTGGGGGGTCTTTTTAGATCCCCCTCGGGTTTTTCCGAAGTGACCAAAAAACGGCGGCTTGCAGCGCCGCCAAACTTGGTCTAGCTGTTCCTTTATTATTTTTATATCTTACCTGAAAATTTTAGCTCAAGGTTATACCAGGTCAGGTCACCAGGCCAGGTGAGGTGACCTCACCTAAAAAAATGCTTAGGACTGCATAACTAAAAGGCGGGTTAATTGATCAAGTTGAAACTCATACCACATATTGGACGCACCAGGAGCTACAACATATGCTCTGGGATTTTTATATTGGTGACCTAAGTTCATGTGCAGAGCATGACCTCCCCATTGTAAATGCATGGGGAAAATCACGAAATGAGCTTTTCTCAGTAAGTATGGATGGAATCAACTTCAAACATCGTTTACGGCTTGCTTTTACCTCATTTCTGAATTTGATGCCCAAAAATTTGGCTTGTGATCTTTGAAAGGTCACCTTAGGTCAAATAAGCATTTTTTAGTGTTTTACTCTATAAATTTTGAATAAACAAAGATATAACTTTTACTTTATCCCCAACGTGTTTGTATAGCCACAGCAAGTCAAATTATATACATCATGACTATACCAGGTCAAGTTGGGTCAGACCGTTGACCTGGGTCAGGTCAAATTTCCAAATTTGACCTGGCATAGCAATATCATATATCATTCGATTTGTGTTGACGAGAAGATTGCAATGGTGCATCAACTATGGCTGTATCTTGTTTGTTTTGGAATTTATTAGCGAAAAAGGAAACGCCCTTATGCATGGGTGGCTATGGACATTCCCAAGAGCATTCCCAATATTAAGTGACCTGTAGCTCCCTAGGCTTAGACCTGACAAGAAAATAAATGCACTGTAATAAAAGAACAACTCAAGAGCTTTCGAATGGTGTTAAAAAAATGTTTCTAGCTATCATAGTTTTCTGAGATATATGAGGTTTTCTTAGTACACCTCATATTAGGGATTTTGACCTATTTTGACCTCTGGTGACCTTGATATTGACCTGACGAGAAAAATGACGGAAGTGTTTTCGATATTATTTTCGAAGACCTTTCGATTGCCGTTTTGCGCTTTTTTCTAGCTCTCTTAGTTTTTGAGATCGTGGGGGTCTTTTTAGCCCCCCCGCCCCCACCAGGCCGAAGGTGGCTCCTACCCACCACCGGGGCAAGGGTTAATAATTATGTGAAGCCAGATTGCTCCTTGTTCAGGGAATTCACCGGGCATTAAGCCCGGGTTGGCTGCATGGAAAGCAAGTGTGTTATCACTACACCACCACGCCACCGCCTAAGGTGCTTATTAAGATGCAAAAAAACACTATGGAAAATTTCAAATGACAAAAATAAGCACGAAACTATGTTTTCGTGAACTAAATATTTGGAACATACGCATGAAACTTCACCAGAAGCAATAAAAACCTCAGGTAGGGGGTCACTTGGTTGGCTACATTGTCATTGTCTGTGTAACCATTAGCTGAAGCAGAGCGGAGTGGAAGCGACACCCTTCCTCATATCCACGTATTCACCTGAAAAAAAACTCAGAGATTGTTCTTGTTGTCAAAGGGCGTAATAGACGGGAATATAATCACCTGTCAACCAGTATCGGGGGGACTGAGAGGCAAAAAGGAAATAGATATAGAAATTTCTTTGAATAATACACTGCCTTAAAGATAAGATCTTTCACAGCTTTATTCACCATTGATGATCAACAGTGCTCACATTATTGATAACTTGCGCGGTAGCAGAAGTGGATAATTAAATAAAGGGTTTTGTTTCAGGCTTATTTGTAGACAAAAAATATTTTTCAGGAAGCCATAAGAGAGGGTGCGCAGTTAGTCTTGGTATTTAGCTCTAGGTCTTTCAAGGCCGTTGCACCATCGTGCAGTTTCTTGCTGCGATCTTGACTGATGTGAAGGGGGCACCTACAGAGTGCCTCCCCGCTTCGGTGAGAGGGCATGGGGCCCCGGTGTCACTTCCTCCCCGCGTCCTATGCGCATTGGCGCCAAACCGGCAGTAGTGGACGATACGTTCCCTCAGTTTGGAGACAGCAGTGATGCCTACCCTTCTTGATTTTGAGCCTTGAGTTATCAACCTATGATTTTCGCCTTGCCGGTCTCTTATAATTAATGTGGACCGATGCATACGTGACAAGTCCCTTGATGACTTTAGTGAGACTCCGACTCCAGCAGCCGTACTAGGAACAACTTGAAAACATCTATATAAAAATATGTTTTCCGACATTGACAGCCCGAGGGCCCTATATTTATCCGTCATTTGGCAGTCAAAGATCACATAATAACGCAATCAGGAGTCACAAACAAGACAAAGACCGAGACTAAATCCAGATACGGATATTAATGACGCAGACATGCGCCCCGACACAAAAACACTGATATAAATGCGATCTAGACATATGAACACACTCACACACACACACACACACACACACACACACACACACACACACACACACACACACACACACACACACACACACACACACACACACACATACTTACAGGCCGTGCAAAATGAGGTCCACGTCCCAAGTGCACTACTGAGGACCACCTCCTGAGATTGTCAGAGCGACTTACTGTTTTATACTGTTGATGCTCTTTAGGGCCGAAATGAAGTACTTTATGAATGTTGTTGGAAATTTGTTTTTGCAATCTTCCAGAGATTGCTGAAAAACCGAGGACATTAGAGAACAGCGAGGTCCGATTGTGTGACTTTTGCTTAACGTCGGTGTATATCGAGGCCCGAATTTCATAGGCGGATCCAGGGGTTTCGGTCGTTGGGGCAAAAATTCTAAAACTAAATTTTTTACCAAAAATCTTAATCTGGTTCAGATTGTGAAATTTTGGTGAACCTGAAAATGACCCCCTTGACCCGCCTATGATGTGTGTGACAGTGCTTAACAAAGGTCACTACTTAGGTCCAGTCCTTGGATCAGTTGTGTACCACTTTTTGCGCTTTGTGGTAGGGACAGGTATCAGTGCCGAATCCAAGAGGGGAATAGAGCGACTCAAGCCCCTACCCCCGCCCCCAAAATGACCGAGTTTCCATAGTAAATGCATAGCCGGAGGTAGTCTGAGGTAAGGGGCGCAAGCTTCCCGATATTTGGGGGTTCGAGCCCCCATGCTAAGAGAAACCCCTCAATAGCCGATCGAGCCCCCCCGCCCTCAATCCCACATTGCGGGCCCCTTGGATACAGCCAGGCTCAAGCAGTCTACCTGGGCTGACTGTGGCTGCAGCCGGGCTCCCTGGCATGCTTGCCAGGCCCCTGTGGGCTGCCCATAATCTCTGTGTCCGAACTGGGGCCTTATATTCAGCAGTCTCGGGCCATCTGTAGTTCAACCGGGCCCCAGTTATTCACCCAGGCCCTCTGTGACCAGGGATGTAAATTTGTGAAAGTCACATGACCTTTGTTGTCGGCGCGCCCTAAACCACCAAATTTGTGAACAAGTTAAAGGGCGCTTTTTCCCAGCCGAGTCGTAAAATTTGTTGATGGGCTGAGAATAGGTGCGTTTACCCCCACTCCACACACCCCCTCCCCCCACGCCCGCTCACATAGATCTGGGACCGGTTGGGCGGCAGATCTGGTTTAAGCATCCCGAAGTTTTAGGGATGCTTTTCAAAGTTAGTGGTGTTTTCAAAATGTTTAGGGGTGCTCGCGCACCTCTAAAAGTACACAATGCTACACGCCTGCCTGTGACTTCAACTGGGCTCCCTGTTGTCCAGCAGGCGCGGGTCCCCTATGGCCTCAGACGAGGCCCTGTCATGAATGCGGGCGCCTGAAGTCGACCTGGACATCTAGTGTCTGCATTCGGACCCCCTGGCATACCTTTGAACCCTGTGTTCCAAAATGTCCCCCCTGTAGAGACACCGTGGCCCTTGTGTTCTGCATTGGCCCCTTTTAGTCTGCACAGGCTCTGCTTGGTCTACCCGGGCCCCCGTTGTCTACCCCGGCCCTTTGTGGATCAGCTGACCTCTTGTGGTTTTCCGGGTCCCCTGCGGTCAACCCCATTTTTCTGCCCGGACCTCTGGCGTCCTACCCGGGACCTCTTTGGTCTGCCCGGGTCCTTTACAGCCTGTCTCGGCCCCGTGGTCTGCCCGTGCCCCTTGTGGGCTGCCCGGACTCTTATGGGTTTCAAAGTTCCCTGTGGTCTTCCCGGGCTCTCCATGGTCTGTCCGGGCCCCGTGTGCTCTGCCTGTGCCCATATGTTTGAACACCCCTTCCAGATTGGTTCCTGCGCGGTATAGCGAAAAACGCTACGGGTGGTTGATATGGCATGAAAATGACGAAGAAGCTTCATCAGTCACTTTTGTTCGGGCCAATGTTCAGCTCAAACACGTTAAAGAAGATGACAGTTGATGGTATGGTTGTTTGTTACTTAAAAGGAAGGTGACACCTTTGTCGAATGCTGGAATTTAGTCTAATTAGGGGAACTTTTAGTAAAAAAATCATGGAACTGTCCATTATTTCTCTGAAAAATGTACAATAAGCTCAACATTTTGATTTTCAAAATGTTCCTCTAGGGAAATAAATACATATCTGCCTGTGGATGATGTCATGATCTGGCAACCACTACCATTTTCAATCCGCTTCAAGGGCTTCGATTGGCTGATACTCACCGTGACATCAGCATATGTCGTCACACCAACAGCCATGACAACTGTGGTCTGCTGCTAATGGTACATGAGGGGTACATTTCAGGTAGGAATAAGCTTTTTTCTACGGAAATCTCGAGTTCCAAGAAATATTATATATTGAGTACTGGGTTCTCCGACTTGCTTTCCAACTTCGCTATCTCAGTTAAAATCATGTTATGAAGGTGCCACATTCCCTTTAAGAGGTCTAGCCTCTGACTGCTTTTAGGTAGAGCCAACATTAAAATAGGCGTCATTCGATTCCTCTCGTACCGGCCTGTAGGCCAGTATCCTAAGCCATATTTACAGAAAGGGAGACATTTTTACCAACCCACGTTCTCCATGAATCTTCAAGGCAGATTTCATACCCCATATCTGACCTCAGGCCAGGGATCTTAGAAAAATCCCAAAACATGTTCTGTAACAATGTAACATCCAGTGGGGCGATTGTCTGATGATTTTGACCTAAATTAACGCTGCAATCTTCAACATTTGTGTTAGGTAGGATCACTTGGCCTAGCCTGTTAAATTTACCTGATATGACTGAAGCTTAAGATTTTGAGGGAAGTAGTACAATCCATTAAGGATCAGGGGTGCCAAGTACGGGCGGCACTTCGCGCCACCGTTTATTCGGACCTGCAAGGGGGAGGGTTAATGTTTGTATCAATCTCGCGAAGGTTGGTACATCAATAATCAGATCATTTTCGCGGTAGGTACAGCTTTAAAATATTTACATCTAAAAAACGAACGTAAATACTTTTTTTGGTCACATTTTTATTTAAAAAAATTCCGGACCCTCGGGCAAGATTTTGTGCCTCTAGAAACCAACTCTGGAGGCCCTGAGATCAGCTCCTGGGCCCTGAAGCCAAGCGCATGGCTTGGGGAATGCGAGACTAGCTCTTGAGTCCCCAATATTTACTATTGAGACCCTCCGAGATAAATGCTTCGATGTTTCAGAGCTTATGTGCAGTGCTGGGCGCGTTCCTCGATTTTTGGTGGTGCGTTAGCGCTCCTGCGTTCCTCCGGCCGCAGTTAGTGCTCTTCTGGAATAGCGCTCCTCAATTTTTTCACTCGGTGCGCTAGCGCTCCTGCGTTCCTGTGTTCCAAACTAGTAACCCGCAATTGACCTGGGTCCAGAGCCGAACGCTACTGACCAAGGGATTCGCCCCTCTCCCTCCCCAGTTAACTCAGCTTCTTAAAAAAGAAATGAAAAGAAAAAATGTCGCATTTTATTAAAAATGAAATAATGCGAGTTAGGTACACCGCACAAACTAGTTCAATCCAACAAGGTTAACGAAAATGTTCAATCTAAGATAGTGCATGGACATCGAAAACAAAATAACTATTTCTATGACCAACACTGATGCGTGAAATCCACTCAAGCATAGGTATTTGCAAGTATATTCACGTAACATACTGTAACAAACACTTCCAACAAGCATGGCAATACTTGCGCCAGACGTTGTGCACCTCTGTGTTGCAAGGATAGGCTACAGAGGGCGCTGCGAATGTGCATTTTTCCGTATATTATGCAGTTAAGCTGTCAAGGTGTATACTTTTATGTAGTTCAATTTCTTCAGTGCAGGGTTCACGCTTCATACAATGAGGAGCGCTTCAAAATTTAGGCAGTGCGCTCCTCTTACTTGCGCTCGTTGGAAAAAAACTTTCCGATCCTGCGCTTTTGCGTTCCTAAAAAGGCAGTGCGTACGTACGCAAGAGCACAGGAGCGCACGAAAGGAGTGCACTTGCCTAGCTCTGCTCATATGATAAACTCTGAGAACATAAATCAGAAATCGAGGAGGTCTGGCGAGGGGCCCCGAGCGGAGGGCGCTGTTTGGCCTGCGACTCGAAGGTAGGCCGGTCGACCAGTGGGTGCTGCAGCATGTCGTCCTGTAGGGCGACTGGGCGCCGCACTGCCGCCGCTTGCGGCCCTTAGGTACGTTGGTCAGGCGGTTGCTGGGAGGACGCTGGTAACAGAAGTTCTGGCGCGCGTCCACGCGAGAGAAGGCCACAGGGGTTATGAAGAGGCTGGCAGGCCGGTGAAGATGTCAAATTTTTCCTTGGCCACCAGAGACGATGCTGGGGTTTGCCGCCCCAACGCAGCGGCGGCGAAAGCAGCAAGGAAAAAGTCAGTGCCCACCCGGTCAGGGCCCAGGTCAGAGGTGAGCGGTCACGCCCTCCGGCAGCCCAATGTCCATGTATTGGTATGTCAATGTACTCAATGTCCAGGCACCTCCTCGCCCCGGAGCCACCGACCAGACGCCTGGTGCCGATGGAGGGGAGCCTATACTTGGAGGCGTTGACCAAGTGGTAAGCCTGCGAGCGGTAAGCGAGCCTGCGACTCGAAGGTAGGCCAGTCGACCAGTGGGTGCTGCGGCATGTGGTCCTGCAGGCGGGAGAGCCCGGGCGCCGCACTGCCGCCGCTTGCGGCCCTCCGGTACGCTGGTTAGGCGGTTGTTGGGAGGATGCCCGTATTAGTAGTTCCGAGGCGTGTCCACGCGAGAGAAGGTCACAGGCGGTATGGAGAGGCTGGCGGGCCGAGTCGGGTAGGGTAGACCACCAGGAGATGTCGTGTCGTCTCCTGGTCACAGAGATGGGTGGGCGGTATACAGGGGAAGCAGGTGGATAGGCGCGTCCCAGGCAGACGTCCAGGAAGGCGGCATCGCGGCCCCGGCGGCGACACCGCCGGGCAGGAGTAGCGCGGCAGTCAGCCGCCGGCGACGGGGGACGCAGCCCGGCCGACCTCATCAGCCTTCCCGGAATACGCACACTCCGTAGGTCCACGAGACCTCGTCCCCGGCGGATCAGGACGCCGACGAGCGCGACACCACAACCGCAGCAGAGTCGAAAGGCCGGGCGGACGCGCCCTCACCACACCCCCGCCGGCCTGCGGGGGCGCGGCCGGTCGCGGTGGATCGCCACCGGGCCACCAGAGATGATGCCGGGAGAGTCGCCAACTCAACGTAGCGGCGACGAAAGCAGCGAGGAAAAGCCGGCGCCCAACCAGCCAGGGCCGAGGTCGGAGGTGAGCGGCCACGACCTGAAAATATGCAATAGTTAGGGATGTGCGGGGAAACAGGGTCAGCGGCAGACCAGCAGGAGGCGGGCGAATATTGGTGAGATTGGGCAAGGGCATACAGACCGTGCAGTGCGGCTAGCAAAGGGTGGGAAGACTACGAGCCCGATGTCGACCCCACCAACCCGGTGTTAGTTTAAGCTTGAAACCTTAATATTTTCTTAAAAATGGCCACCCCCAATCAATGAACAGCCCTCCGCCAACACATTAGGGCCCTGTCCCATGTAAAGAAAGAAAGTAAGAAAAAAGACAGTTTGGACCAGGAGAAGGGGGTGCACTAAAGGGACTAGTCAAAGACAGGTTTTGGAACAGATCAAAAAGTGGCGTATTGACTAGTTTTCACAATTTTCACACCACACCACACCACCTCCACCAAATCACCGGCCTATTCACTTTTTTTAACTGGGGCCGATCCTTGAAAATATGGAACTTAATAAACGCGTTCAAAAGGTATCAGGCAAATTATTCCGGCAGACAAATATTATCCTTCCAAAGACACTATGCCGCTCCTCCTCTCAGGGCCATTGTGGGAGGCGAGGAAGTTAATCTGCGTTCAACCAGAGCTCAATCGTCACGACAAAACCAGTGGGCATAGCAAATGATTTTTCCACTCCAATATGTCTCAGCCTGCACATGGTGACAGATATCACAGGTTCCGCTGATTTATCTGATGTTAATAACTTACATAAATTGGCTGATTTGTCGTTAAATATATCCAAGACAGTCGTGTTTTGGCTATTTCCATGGCATTTTGGTGATTTTTTTTCTTTTTCCATTTTAATCGAGTTTTTTCTCCGTCAATGCCATAATTACATTTTTCTTGAACTAAAGGTCCCCAAAAATGATACGAATAAAGATATAGTAAGTATTTCAGGTTACATTAAAAAGTGTCCCTTTTCTCCCGGGGTGCCCTCAAAGTTGGTGTGCCCTCCCATACCAAAGCTCTGGCTGCACCCCTGCGGCTCACTGAAATTTTGATGGTGAGTTAAGTTGGAATTGAGCGAATTGCTTTCAGCTCGCGACTTGAGTTGAGCCGAATAAAAATCTGAAATGCACACCTCTGCTCTCTACTAAGCTAGTGAAAAACCTTGATGTTTGAAGTGATTGCTCGATTTTCAACTTGTATGCTAATATGAATATGTGCTTTTTAGTGAAAAAGCTATCAAACAGCTTATTTTTAAAATATGTAAAAACCTTCAAGAGATCTATTAAAGGACATTCTTCTCACTTTTGCGCTAAATTATTTGCTAACCTCAGCCAGATTGGCAATTTTGACCTGTAGGGAATTTTCATGGACCCAAATTGTTATCATCTGAAGCTTAGAGTAGACAAAATAAAAATACTTGCTCTCCAAATCACCTATATACAGAAAAATAATGCATGAAAGTTATTTGGAGATTTTTTTGCACGTCATAGCGGAGTCGTAATAATTCGTTCGTTGCGAGCATTTTTCCACTCGAGATTAAACAAGTTGATCATCAGCTTGTTTAATCTCGAGTGGCGAAAGTCCGCACAACGAACGAATTTTTTGTACATTTTATCTAGTCCAAGCTTCAGAGAATGCGAAGTTTGTGTCTATGAAAACTCTAAATGTGTCAAAATTGCCATCCTTGAGCCCATATCCGGATCCAGGATTGCCGATGGGGAAACACCTTCCCGGGGAGGCGCCATCCGGACCAGGGGGCGCCACTTTTGACCGGCAAAATCTATTAGGTGGGCGCCAAATCCTATCGGTGGGCGCCGATTTTCGCATCCTGGGGGAAGAGGTGGGAAGCGACATTTTAGGGGGCGCCATCGACCTTTCAGGGGCGCCGTGACCATTTCAGGGGGCGCCGAGGGTCGATCGGGTGGGGCACGTGCCCCTTTGCCCCCCCTGGATCTGCCTGTGCTTGAACCTTAATGTGAAGCGAATACTAGCTTTTCCGCCTTGGTACTAATATATGCTCATCAGTGACAAAGTAACCAAAGATCAAGCACCCTAGTGAAAACTTATCACGCGCATTGACGGGGGGCGGGTACCCGCCCCCCTCGAGTTTGCCAAAGATAGCAGTAAAACGGCGGTGCGTAGCGCCGCCGTACTTGGCATACCTTTTCCCTCATCCTTTTACAACTTCTGTGAAAATTTTAAAGTTAGGTCATCTCAGGTCAGGTCACCAGTACAGGTCAAGTGACCTGACCTCAAAAAAAGTTTAAGAGTCGGAGTCGGAGCAGGGTGAACTTATCCGATTAAAACTCATATCACATTATGTTCCCACCGAGTTCTCTAAAATATGTTCCGGCATTTTTTATATCGATGACCTAAGGTCAGGGACGAGGCATGACCTCTCCATTGGAAATACATAGGAAAATGGTTTTTACTGTATAACTCAGTAACGAATAGTGCTAGAGCGTTTATGTTAGCTTTATTAGACTCGCCTTGGTTTTGCGGTTCTAATGATATGCATTTTATATAATTTGACAAGGACCTGACCTAAGGTCAGGTCAAATCCTTGATTTGACCTAGCAAGGTCAAATTATATATCATTCGATTCGGCTTGCTGCGAGGATTCATATAGTTTATGTGGTTTTGCTCTATCTTTATTTGTTCAGATGTAATGGCCGAAAAGCTTAATTTACATGTTATCCCTATTACGGCATGTTTTGACCTCTCGTGACCCTAAATGTGACCTGACAAAAAATGGTTCAAATATTTTCGATGGAGAAGTGGATGGGCAACCAAACGCCGTTTACCATTTTTTGCTACCTACCGTTTTTCTCGAGATCTTAGGGGGCGGGTACCCGCCCCCTCGTCAAAGCGAATGTGGCTCAGACCCCCGTCAATGCGCGTGTTAACAAAGAAAATATCTACTTGAAGAACTTCAACTTACTTTTCCAATAAGTTATTGATTAACCTTAGTTTAAAGCAACTATTCGCTTTTCGGCTTGCGTCACAACAAAATTTGTGCTTTTTAGTAAACAAATCGAAGAGCTTGATAGTAAAATGTTAAGAATATCAAGAGATCTAGTAAAAGACATTCAACTCAGTTTCACACAGAGTTATTGACTAACCTTAGTGTGAAGTGACTACCCGCGTTTCGGCTTGGGTCCCAATGCATAGGCGGATCCAGGGGCAAAGGGGGGGCAGGTGCCCCCCCGATCAACCCTCGGCGCCCCCTGAAATGGTCACGGCGCCCCCCTGAAAGGTCGATGGCGCCCTCCTGAAATGTCGCTTCCCACCCCCTCCCCCAGGATGCGAAAATATGCGCCCACCGATAGGATTTGGCGCCCACCTGATAGGTTTTGCCGGTCAAAAGTGGCGCTCCCCTGGTCTGGATGGTGCCCCCCGGGGAGGTGCCCCCCCTCGATCGGCAATCCTGGATCCGCGTATGTCCCAATGTGCTTATCAGTGACAAAGCAATCAAATAGCTTGCTTTGGATCATGACCGATAAGTGAAAAGTTGCTTTGTAGCCGAGAAAAAATTTAAAACAAAAATATTGAAAGCAAGTGTTTAGTTCTTGGGACTAGGCTTTCATTCATGCTAGCCTTAATAGAAAAGCAAAAGTGGCTAATCACTTAGGCTGCACCATTTTTGGGTAGATTTCTAAGGTAAGTGAAAATTAATTGAGAACATGCTGGTGGAGTACTCTAAATTAAAAATAATAAAAATATACCCAAAAGAAATAACTACACTGGGAGATGTAGATAGCCCTTAGGACTAGACTTTCACTTATACTAGACTTAACACGCTCCCGCTGGGGGGGGACGAAATTCGCCCCCCTCCTGGTTTTTCCCAGATAGCTCAAGAGCAAAGAGACGCAGAACAACGAAACTTACGGTACCTTATTCCTGATTAATTTTACACATTTGACCAAATTTTTTAGTTAAGGTCATGTCAGGTCAAGAAGCTATTCAGGGTCAAGTGACCCGACCTCAAAACCTAAAATTACGAGTTTGAAGCAGCGCCCAGGGAACATTAGCAAACCGATCAGTTTGAAACTTTCACAATATGATAAGGTCATTAGGTTCTACAAATCTGCTATCTCGGAATTTTGATATTGGTGACCTAAGGTGGGGTCAATTTTTTGTTTACTCCATTATAAGTCTATGGTGAAAAATAGAATGGACTCGTTTTCAGGAAATACTGGATAGATAAGGCTGAAAATCCTCAAAATGTCTATTCTTACCACAATCTTGACCATAAAGTTAAGTTTTTGAGCATCTAACCTCTCAAAGGTCATATCAGGTCACGGGAGCAGAGAGCGATTGTTTTGCCAATAACTTCTCACTGAATTGAGATAAAGCTCCCATTCTGCTTGCATTGTGTTTATATTGTCACGGGAAGTCGATCAATATGCAGCATGACCATACCAGGTCACTCTGTGACCCTGACCAAGATCGAGGTCAGGTCATTTTCACTATTTGACCTAGCAAGGTCATATTATACATCATTCGATTTGCCGCGATGAGAGGAATCCAATGATGCATAAATATTTGCTCTAGCTCTCCTGAGGGCAGATTTAGAGAGGGAAATGTACACTGTTCTGTTGTAAGCCTATGGAGGATTCTTTGACCTATGCTGACCTCAATAGTGACCTGACATAAAGATACTTCGTATAAATTCTCTTTGTCTTGTCAAGAGCTTTCGAACGCAGCCCGTAATTTTCCTTTAGCTTTCGTGGGGAACGAGATACGGAGGGGGCGGAAAACGCCCCCACCGGGGCGCGTCATGCAAGGGACCCCAGCGGGCGCGTGTTAATGGAAAAGCGAAGGCGTCTAGTCATTTGTCCAATGAGTCTGAAAATAGGTAAGTCTAGGTATTTTGGGTATGTCTGCTTGTGATCCAATATGTGCTAATCAGTGAGATCACCAAAACGCAGAATCTACCCAATTTTAACCCTCATAGGGTATTCATAAAGCATCCACAACATTGGGTACCTATTGCAACAAGCCGCCACTGAGAGTGGGCATGTCAATTCCAATGGTCTGGATCTTTCTACTTCAATTATTGATACGATTTTGAAGTCAGCATGGCCTCTAAGAAAGCTTCTTAGGCTAGGCAGAAATTAGAGTAAAAAGGCAAAGTAGCTACCTATCCCAGGAATAATTATCGAAGGATCAAGTAACTCATGTAAGGTCTAAAAAAATTGAATTTCTTTTTTTTGTCAGGAAGTGATCCAAAAAGGAGGAAAAACTTAGTTCCATCATAGTCCTATGGCATCAGATTGTTTTAGCAAACATCACATTCATACGTCCTACAGACCATGGGTGGATATCTCTGTTCTATTCGGAAGGGGAGGGGGTTTCTGGATGGGTTAACAACACTAGTAGATAGGTAGGGTAGTACAAGTTCTATACAAACCCCTATGGGTGTAGAGGTGTCGCCACAGATCTTTCGAGTGGGGGGGGGTAGGGGCGGCCAGTGACGAAGCTCTACGTTCATGCTACAGACTGGCCCCAGGGGTGGATCCAGGGGGCGACAAAAAGCTCCCTACCCCAACCACCCGATTTTCGCCCATTTTCTTAAACAACCATATCAATATGTTTTTCACGATTCTAAGCTCCACTAACGACCAAAAACCCCCTGCCCCCGACCACCCGATTTTCGCCTATGTTCTTAAAAAAACATTTAAATATGCTTTTCATGATTTTGGGTTCCATAGCCCCCTAACCATTAGCCTGTATCCATTGACGGACGCAGGGGGCATTCCGGCCATTCCCCCCAAAGCGCTGGAGGGGTGGGTGCCAAACTATCTTTTGGCACCCCCAAACTCCTGAATTTTTAAGGTGTTAGGTCTGTAGAGCAAAAAATATTCGCTCGCCCCCCCCCAGAAGAGCGATCACGAAGTTGGAGAGGCAGCTTATACTAGGTCTGTCGAGCACACAAATTGCACGTAACACCCCCTGCCCCCTCCCCCAGGAGGATAGGCAGACATGGGTTTGCCCCCCCCCAAACTTGGATCTGCGTCCGCCCCTGCCTTTATCCGGCCCCTAATTACCCAGTAATGATGTCCCAAAGATTTATTTCAGCTTCGGGCATCCAGGAAGTCATGCCACTATACCATAAGCGGATCCAGGGGGACACGTGCCCCCCCCGATCGACCCTCGGCGCCCCATGAAGTGGTCACAGCGCCCCCTGAAAGGTCGATAGCGCCCCCTGAAATGCTACTTCCTACCCCTCCCCCAGGATGCGAAAATCGTCGCCCACCGATAGGATTTTGCGCCCATCTGGTAGGTTTTGTCGGTCAAAAGTGGCGCCCCCCCCCGGGCCGGAAGTCGTCCCCCCCAATCGGCATTCCTGGATCCGCCTATGCACTATACTCCCCCGATGTAATCTCTGTACCTAGGTTCCTACCTACCTGAACACAGGCGTAGAAACAGAGGGACCAGGGGCCATGGCAGCTCCAAAATCTGGCCAAAACAATTAATAATCACACTCATCTCAGTCAAAATAGGCGGAAGTCGGACATTTTAATAATCAGACGGTGCAGAAGGCAACGAGGAGTCAAAATTCAAAGAAATCTTGGTCGTAGCATGGAAAGTTCCTTGTCAGCTTCATTTGGAAGTTTGGCTGGCCCCTCCAATATTCTGGACGTTCCTGCGCCTATGTGCCTGAACCTACCTGTTGGCACTTCCCAAAACTCTACCAGTCTTGAATCCTCCAGTGAAAAAAGAGACATTAAAAACTGTTCATCTCCTCACACTCAACTAAAATATCACACCAATAAAATACCTAACTTCACAAGCATGTTTCACGGCCTTCTGCGATTGCACACATACCTGCGGTCTGAAAAACTGAGCAGCAATGGTGGACGCCGGACGGTATAGTGGTGAGAAACCAACTGTCAACACTTCCGCGGTCACTACATGTTTGTTAAAAAACTAAATGAAAAATTCACCAAAGTTGTATATTATGCTTGAGTTAATTATTTTTGATAATTTTGTAAGGAAGAAAAATAGTACTTTGCTATGAAACAATAGTTGAGCACTTCACTTTCTTGCGGTTCACCACTATTTTTTCGTCTGACAAACTCACACAAATGGCTTCGTCCGCGTATCACACAAAGCCGTCACACAAATCTCATAAAATCGACAAAAATGAGGACCGGCTAAAAACAATATTTTACGACAAGAAACAATCAAAGAACGCAATTTCAGCATTGAAAATACCGAGCCCCAAAAAATGTCCTCGGTAGTGGCATGCGGACCTCGGTAGTCCGACGTGTAATCATAAACTAGCCTCGGTAGTCACGACGTACAAGTGCACACACACACACACACACACACACACACACACACACACACACACACACACACACACACACACACACACACACACACACACACACACACACACGCACACACACACACACACGCACACGCACCTTCAGACCGATTGTTGAATTGGCTTTACCCGCGTGCATTGTTGTGAAGAATAACCTGGTTGAGATAAGACGCTTATGTTTAAGAAGCATATTTTCTCGGAGTTAGTATCTGTGAGGCGAGGCTGCTTACTAGCACTCACTTAAACAGGTAAAAAGTTGGTGGTTTTGCCTCCTATCTCCGCTTCCAGCTTACGGCGGGGCCTGTCACATGAGACTGAGCCATCGCCACACAGCTGCCGGCCTTAAGAACAACAGTAATACATCAGTGGTGACATCCCCAGAAGGGCAGACGAGATAGCAGCCTTCGCCAGTGGATAGCAGACATTCTGGTCCGAAACCAGGGTAACTTCCATGCCGTGGAGGCTTTCAACTGAATGCGCGCCTATGGCATATGGTTTTGAAGCCGGGGGGCTTTGTTCCTGCGATTTCTAGGGGATAAGTGTGGCAGAGTGGTAGCAGCACCTCTCCAGATAGCACCACACCTTCTCTATCATCAGCTATCCTCATCGCATGATGTTATAGCTTAGTCTCCCGGGTGGGAGTTTTCCCTTAAGATCTTACGAGTTAGTCCGAAAACAGAAGCGCGCAGCGCTTTCTTCTCTCGTATAGCTGTTGATACTTCTGCACATTTTCTGTAAATTTAAATTCAAGGCCAGATCACGAGCTTAACACGCGCACTGGAGGGGGGCGGCTCGGAGGTCCCCACCTGTTTTTCCGAGGTGGCCGGAGAACCGCTTGTAGCCGATACTTGGCCACATTTTACAGAATTTAATAGCGCATCGATTGGTGAAGAATTTTTGAAAATCGCCCGAAATTTTTTGACTTATAGGCTTTCAAAGTCAGACCTGCATTTTGAGATCGCCGTAAACGCGCGGTCGGACCAGTTAGCTTGCATTGAAGACCGAGTGGTGACGTCATAATGTCATATAAGTGGGACTATATGTCAAGGTCACTTCACATGAAAGTCAAGGTCAAGGTCAAAGGTCACAGTTCAAGGTCATATCTGCACTTTCAAGGTCACCGACCACTGTGTGTCCGGCCAAATGACGTTACCCCGTCTGACATATATTATGCTATGACGTCATCGGTAGGGTACCCCAATACAAAGGTCAAGGCCAAAGATCAAGGTCAAAGATCATTTGGAAAGGTCAATCCTCTTTTCCCGCCAAACAGTGGCTACAGTGTTAGTCAAAGTGTAAATAATAAGTAGTATACCATATGGTGACCTTTGAGGTCAATGACGTTGAATGACCTTGACCCAAAAGTTGTGGGGAAGCCTCTTTGAGACCTCTTCTCTATGAACCTTGTCCGCCTTTAGCTTATTCCCGCCATTTTCCTGCATAATCACAGCATTTACCAATCGATCCCAGCATGGCCAATATTTTACCTTTATGACCTCGTTTGACCTTGAAGATATTAACCTAGGTCAATGAAAATTTGTCATCATGTAGATCGCCATAGCCCCCACCCACCTACCAAGTGGCGTTTTTCTAACCCTCTTAGTTTCCGAGATCTTAGGGGGCCTACCAGGCCCCCTCCAGTGCGCGTTAGTGCCAGACCCCCTCCAGTGCGGGTGTTAAGTTAACGCACGCCGGTGCAGGAGTCTGCATCACGTTCGCCGGTGCGGGGGGTTATACGGCGGCGTTAGGTAGCCCTTCTTTACCTCTACCGAAAGGCCCCTCTAGGTCGAATAATGTTCTTTTATGAATACAATGGAATGCATGTTTTGTCATAATGACTGATGACTATAGCTATGGGCAATATATAAGTAGCACTAGAATCGTCTGATTTAACCCTATATATTATATGATATTCACAGCTCAAATCTTGCCATTTTCAAGGTATGAGATAAGATCGTGTAAAAATCAGCAAAGTTCATAATGCATACCATTCAGACTTCAGCAGTAATCCAAACACAATGACGCCCAATAAAACACTCCAAAGCCGTTGTCTACAAAGATATTAAGCTTAAAACAATTTCCTCCTGCACTTCTGATGGAGGGATATGGCCATCGCCTGGCCCTATTTCATCGATATACAAACACTGTTATTGCATTTTGAACTCAATGAAATTACGTGATATGAATCTCAGATCAAAAGTTGAAATCTGTTCTTACTACTGCATCCCTAAAACATTTTTGAGATTATATCACTTGACTTCGACTGGTGACCTCACCTGATATAGCGTGAACCTAAAAGTCTCTGTATCCGAAATGGCGAAGAGCATTGAGAGGAAACGGTCATACCGACGGTCTAGTGGTGCTTCACCTCGCCAAAACGGCAAGACCACGACCAGCGAGCCAGAAAAGGTGAGTCAGCCTCGGTAACACTAGAAGTGATATAGAAGTTAGTCAAGGAAGAAAATGACCGCGTCATTGCTGCATTTGAGACAAATTTTGCAAGAATGGAGAAGCGTGTAGAGATTTTAAAAGCAGAAACCCACCAAAAAGACATAACTATACAGAAGTTGCAGAAACAATTAGATGATGTGCGAAAAGAAAACGATTCTTTGTGAACAGGAGTGATAGATATCGACATGAACCGCCGTCGGTCCAGTTTGATTTTGACGTGTGAGGAGCTATCTACGAAAAGGTCGGACGAGAACGTGGTGGAGAAGACCGTGTGCTCAACCAGTATTTCCCGGATTTGGAGCTAACTTTCTCAGATATAGCAACGGCGCTTCACCTGCAGAGTGGCAATAAAGTCATTGTTAAGTTCATGCGTCGTCAGCTGCGAGATGACGATTTGCGAAGCACTTCGAGCTGATGCCAGAAAAGGTCAACGATGGCAGGTCTTTGCCGGGACCGGCGCAGTATGGCGCTCTGTCGGTGTGTGGTTATGAGATGACGCCCATTTTCCTGGCGGAGGCACTCGTGCCTGAGATTTAAGATCTGTTTCAGCGAGTGCTGGCCGCACGTCGTTCTGAGAACGGCTCGAGAGTGCTCTCGGCAATGGTCACGTGATCTACAGGAAGGAGATCAACGGTGATAACTTTCGTATACGGGATCGATCCCAAATCACCTGCGCGATTTGCTCGGTGGATTCCTTCCTTTTCTGCCTTAGTGGGATTCCAATCAGCACCGTCGGGGGCGACGAGAAGTTTCAGCGGGAGGACGAGTTCCGGGTGCTCGATCGGAGAGCGGAGCTGTCCAACGGGTGCCGGCAGCGTTCCGGCCGGCGGGGCTGCGGGATGGACCGTGGCCGACTGGTGGTGCTTCCGGCGTGGCTGCGGCAGCCTTGTCCGCCTCGTCTCCGGGTGGTGCCGGGTCTGCGGGTCTGGCAGCGACGGCTAGCCCTGAATCTACGGGGTTCTCTCACTTCACCGGGGTGGAGGTCGCCGTTGGTGATTGTCCCGTTCTCGTTCTCTGACGGTGGTTGTAATTTTCGACTTTAAGCAATCTTGAGCGGAACTTTCAATTCAGTAAGGGCTTTCTAAACACTCGCTGAATCCATTGTGCAATTGACTGACATTGAAATATAATACCTATTTGACGACAAAGAAAACACACCTTAAACTATGCTGACGCTGGTTCGCGTAATACTGCATTATGCTGAGTGAGTTATTGTAGATGTGTATTTACTAGTGCCTTGTGAACGCAGACAGCTGGTAGCGGAGGCGCAGCCGGGTCGGGCCGGTGAGGGCTGCTAAACTGCAAACAGCGTCCAACCTCTCTTCCAGCATGGGCATTACTGGAAGCGGCTGCCGCCGGCCGCCCGGCAGCTCACCCCGCGCCAGCTGAGCTGCCTGCCGCGTTCTTCTCGCGGCAGTGCTTTGGTATGGTGTTTTTAAGAAGTCGATTAAGTGTGTGACTTCTTTTTTTTACTTGCCTTAACAAGCTGGCATATCATTTTGCCTAGTGCACGGCCCGATTCACGTTTGATAGCTGACCAAGTACACCGCACAGTAATTGCCATTTCAATACCCTGTTTGTATTACGCAACAGTTGTGGGACAAGGCTGTGCCGGTTTGCGCGCTACATAATTGAGTGTAATTGGTCGGGACTCCGCATTCCTCTGCAGGATGGTATCTGACCCTTCCGGCCTTTTCTCGGTGTTCTGTAGCGTATTTGGAGAGCGTGGCTGTGTCGGGGGTTGGAGGTTTATGATGTCGCGTTTTTCCATTGTTTCGATAGCAGCTCAGGAAGACACATCTCATGCATAATTTTCCAGTCAAGAGATCTTGTGATGAATATTCTAGACGTGGAGGCCATAGAACAGTTTGTTTGGGTTCAGCAGTCCGAGTTCCTGTGTGGAAAAATATCCCTTATAATAATGAATAACGCGCTACGATTTGTAGCCACGAGGAGCAAGCTTTTCTTGCTGCTTCCCAGTTTAACTTTCCAGCCAGTAAATCATGGTAAATGATACAATGCACGCAAACACCTTGTTTATTGTTTCACTCTACGTACGGGGTCTGAGAAACCGGCTGAAACGTAAATAAATTTTCAGGCACTTTGGAATTAATAATAAGAATAGCTTAGTAATATTCCAGGAAACCCATTCTACAGAAGCAATAGAGAAAAATTGCAAACAGAATAAGTCGGTAAAATACTGTTTTTACATGATGCCACTAATAGTCAAGCTGGCCTGTGCTCATTCCTAATGTTTTTCCTGCGCAAGTCCGTAAGCTAACCGCCGATAGTACAGGTCGCATTGTCTGTGTCGAGGTGTCGGCGGACCGAGATCCGTTCATAATTTTTGGGGTTTATGCCCCCAACTCAGAAAATTAAAACATTAAATGTCGGTTCCTCTCTGTACTAAGGGAGATATTATTGTGCCTTGCCACGCAAAAGACCTTTTTGGTTGGAGACTTAACATCAAGCTTAGCGCTCTAGATACTGACAGCCCCAGTTTTCGAAACACCAGAACGTCCGTCAAACTAAAGGATATTTTAGAGGAGTTCTCGTTGGTCGATTCATGGCGCTTCCAATACCCATTAATTCAACAATTCTCATGGCGCAGACTGAATCTACAGCGGCGGTCAAGGATTGATTATATTTTTGTCTCTCGTGCAGTTCTGTATAATAACACCATTAAAAGAAAATACATTGAAGCACCTTAATGGATCATAATTGTGTTGTGCTAGACGTCACTTTTGGAGATGAGAAACGGGGGCCTGATATAAGGCTATTTAACAATACACTCTTATCGGACGAAAAAAGTTGACAAAGAGTTTTTCTGATGTTATCGCACGAAGTCATCTTGAGATGTGAAATCATCCATCCCATGTTGCAAAGATTTTATAGTAAGGGCGGGTAAGAGTACGCAGGAGATAAGAGTACGCAGCAGCTGTTTTGGTTGCTTAGCAACCACTGAGATGGTGGATACCGTGGCATAAAAAGCAAGGTCAGTGCAAAGGTTTCACAAAAAATTCAACGTGCTCCTGTTCTTTCCGCGGGAGTACAGAGCAAAATAAGTTTCTGGGCACCCTTGATGTAATATTTCTTAACTAGGTAAACTTGTAGACCATGCTTCTATTATCAAAAGTATTGTATTACGGTCAGTCATCAGTAAGAAAGCTGAGCTAGGACTGGGCTGCAGGACTGGAGCTCACGCTAAAACGCCTGCCAAAATGTTTATGAAGACTTTCTTCCCAAGGGAGCATGTCCGGCAAGAGTACGTAGTAGACCATTGTGCAAGAGTGCGCAGGCTTAAGATATAGGAACATTTTATTTTCACTCGGGACAGAGTCCTTAATTCATATTTGGAAAACCAAACGTTGCAATATAGTTCTTGTACATTCAGAACGACATAAAATGATACAATCGTCTAGTTTGGCGACAAAAAACTTCGCAACATGGCCTATGCATCTAAAGCATAGCGTGGCATCATTGCGTACTCCAGCCTCCTCTTGTGCGTACTCTTACCGACCCCCTCCGGCAAGAGTACACATGTGACTTTTTATTTTTGATGGGCTCGTGGCGAGTCCCTTTCAGAGACATCGAGAGTTGAAACATGCATCATACACTAGACAATTCGTCAGGCTAAACAACCGTATACAAATTATAGCTGTTAGACATATAGGAGAAAAGTGAAAGCCTTTAGAAAGTTAAGTGCGTACTCTTGTACGGACTTCCCCTACCTGAAGCACATATATTCAAAACTAGGAAACTTCCAAAACAATGGCAGTAAAACAAACTAAAACGATAGCACTTAGATCATACGATACAATGCACACAATGTGTGCTAAATTAAAACAGAGAAATACTGGCTGGCCAGAAGCCCCCGCTGGGATTGCGGTCATGTGGTGGCGTAAAGGCTGATGACAAAGTACCAGCTGCTGCTGGTGAGCAGCCGAGCAACATCGGTGTCGCTTTCAGCCGATGCCATTCGACGAAACCAGGTCAGAGGCCCGGCGGCTGAATGCTGGCACTGGGACTGACTGAGTAACAACGGACGGCGGTGCCAGAACTACTCTGTCTTCTCCTCCTACCTCTGCCTTTACCCCATGCCATCTTCATTCTCCTTCTCATTTATCCTTTCCTTCCATCAATCAGTGTGTCTGTCATTCATCTAGGCGTGCCCTCTCCCGCCATCTCGCCCTGTTCCTTACACTCATTATTTTTCCTTATTGGTTTATCCGCGTTTCTCTTATATTTCATCAGCGAAAATAACGTGGCAACAATCCAAAATAGGGATATATATATATATATATATATATATATATATATATATATATATATTAGTGTATTTGGGAAGTAGTTTTTCTTTAATGCAAGTATTATTAAAAATCACAGCTTCCTTGGCATTAATTAGTTTCTTCTGCGTCGCTTCGAGTTGGCGGATAAGGCTTCGTTCGTTGTCGTCATATTTATAAAGAATTGTACAAAATGACATCTATTGACGTTTCACCTTCCATAAGGCATCTTCATGAATACAAATGATATGCAGTTACATTTTACAAGTATAGACTAGATAACATATTTTTAGTTTCGATACGGTACAAAGCACATTTTAATCTCTTCGCTGACATTTTTTTAAATTGAACACTGGTCGGAAAACAATCGAATGATTCATCGCATAACACGTTCACTAGATATTAGTGCACCTACTCCGGAAAAAACCCATCAAGTGAAACACACAACAATATGAAACATATCATAACTCAGCTAAACATGAGTGGAAATATAAGGCTTAGCTGAACCCTTCCTAATCTAAAGTGTTTTGTCATAAAGTGCCAGTGTTGTGGATTGTTTTGTCTGGATGTTGATGATGGGTGATGTGTTTCTGATGATAACTGTTTCTGGTGTGGTGAGTCGCCGCCGATCGTTGCAGTGTGCGATGATTTCTGTGTTGGTGGTAAGCATATCTCTGGTGATGCTGATGCCATGGTGTTCGTGCATGTGTTTCTTCGGTGAACCTTGTTGTATAATATACCTCGCGGGTTTCGCAGTCCCCGGCTGTACATCGGTAGCGGTATATTACGTTGGTCTGCTTCAGTGGTGCCTGCTTGTGGGTGTTGTTCTTCATGACAAGTGTTGATGTTTTGGGGTTAGTGTAGTAGATGTTGAGGCGTATTTTCTTGTTTGGGTCAGTAGGTACTGTGTTGCGTTTCACGATGTTAGTGATTGCCTTCTCATCCGCCTTCCATGATGAAGTGAGAGTGTTCTTGTAGTGGACGGTAATACTTTCCTGCGGTGTCTGTGTGCCTTCATGCCTACGTGTCTCCGTGGTGCCTGCGGTGTCTTCGTGCAGTATCTGCGGTGTCTGTGGATCGTTTTCCATGTAGTCATTTAACATTTTGTGTGTGACGCGATCAAAATCAGAGTTGCTGTAGCCGTTATCAACTAGAATTTTCCGCACTCTCTTTAGTTCTAGGTTAACTAACTGCCAGGAGCTGCAGTTTCTCAGCGACCTACGCACGTAGGAGCGGATGACCCCTAGCTTATATGCATCTGAGCAGTCCCCTTCTTCATTCATACACCTGCCTAAATTTGTCGGCTTACGATAGACATCAGTTACAAACTGGCCTTCCTGCATATCGATCATAACATCAAGGAATGGCAGTTTGTTGTTGACACTCTTTTCAACTGTGAAGTTGAGTCCTGAGCTATCCTGTAGCGCTTTCAGAAGTCTGTTCAGGCATTCATCGTTCGTTACATTGACAAAGATATCATCAATATACCGATAATATAGAGAGAACATCGTTTCGTGGCAGAGAGCCTGACTCTCAACATGCCCCATGAAAGCTTGGGCAAATAACGGCTACAGCAACTCTGATTTTGATCGCGTCACACACAAAATGTTAAATGACTACATGGAAAACGATCCACAGACACCGCAGATACTGCACGAAGACACCGCAGGCACCACGGAGACACGTAGGCATGAAGGCACACAGACACCGCAGGAAAGTATTACCGTCCACTACAAGAACACTCTCACTTCATCATGGAAGGCGGATGAGAAGGCAATCACTAACATCGTGAAACGCAACACAGTACCTACTGACCCAAACAAGAAAATACGCCTCAACATCTACTACACTAACCCCAAAACATCAACACTTGTCATGAAGAACAACACCCACAAGCAGGCACCACTGAAGCAGACCAACGTAATATACCGCTACCGATGTACAGCCGGGGACTGCGAAACCCGCGAGGTATATTATACAACAAGGTTCACCGAAGAAACACATGCACGAACACCATGGCATCAGCATCACCAGAGATATGCTTACCACCAACACAGAAATCATCGCACACTGCAACGATCGGCGGCGACTCACCACACTAGAAACAGTTATCATCAGAAACACATCACCCATCATCAACATCCAGACAAAACAATCCACAACACTGGCACTTTATGACAAAACACTTTAGATTAGGAATGGTTCAGCTAAGCCTTATATTTCCACTCATGTTTAGCTGAGTTATGATATGTTTCATATTGTTGTGTGTTTCCCTTGATGGGTTTTTTCCGGAGTAGGTGCACTAATATCTAGTGAACGTGTTATGCGATGAATCATTCGATTGTTTTCCGACCAGTGTTCAATTTAAAAAAATGTCAGCGAAGAGATTAAAATGTGCTTTGTACCGTATCGAAACTAAAAATATGTTATCTAGTCTATACTTGTAAAATGTAACTGCATATCATTTGTATTCATGAAGATGCCTTATGGAAGGTGAAACGTCAATAGATTTCATTTTGTACAATTCTTTATAAATATGACGATAACGAACGAAGCCTTATCCGCCAACTCGAAGCGACGCACAAGAAACTAATTAATGCCAAGGAAGCTGTGATTTTTAATAATACTTGCATATATATATATATATATATATACATATAGAAGTCGTTCTTTTATACAAGCTTCGTTGAATATTACAGCTTCTTTGGCGTTGATATGTTTCTTCGTGGTCGACTCGAGTTTTCGTATTAGGCTTCGGTCATTCTCGTCATACTGGTGTAAAACATTAGAAAAAGACATAATTCGACGTTTCGTCTTACGTAAGACATATTCATGTTATTTTGACACTACAAGTTACAAGTTCCATATTAATAAACACACAAGTAATATAACACTGGAAAATGTATCTCACGATGGATCGCATTTCTTTGTTTTTATTCAAATGAGTGGAACGCTGCAGTCTGTTTTGTGAACCCTCTGTTTAGTGGAAGCAAAAGAAATATATATATATATATATATATATATAGATAAATATGTCCGCTGAGTGTGAACTAAATTTTCCTATCGTAAAGTGGTAGTGTAGTGAGCTGTTTAGTCTGAATGTTTATGACCGGCGACTTGTTGCGAATGATGATGGTTTCAAGTGTTGTTAGCCGTCGCCGGTCATTGCAGTATGCTATGATCTTAGTGTTTGATGTGAGCATGTTGCGGGTGAGGGTGATGTTGTGCTGGTCAAGGGTGTGTTTCTTAGGAGCACCGTCTTGGAGGTGCATTGTCAGTCTGCGGCTGAGTGTAGTGGTTGTGTGACCAACGTAGTATACCTCGCGGGCTGCACAGTCCCCGGCAGTACATTTGTATTGGTGTACTACGTTGGTTTGCTTCAGTGGTGTGGTTTTCTGGTTAGTGTTGTTTTTCATGACTAAGATGGAAGTTTTGGGATTTTTGTAGTAAATGTTCAGGTGTAACTGGTAACTATAATCGGAAGAAGCAGTGTTGCGTGTGATAATGTCCCTAATAGCCCTCTCGTCTGTTTTCCATGCCGGTGTGAGTATGTTTCTGTAGTGTATTGTTATTTTGAGTTTCTGTGGTGGCCTTACTGGGGTTGTGATATAGTCATTTAACGGCATGGAAAACAGACGAGAGGGTCATTAGGGACATTATCACACGCAACACTGCTTCTTCCGACCATAGTTACCAGTTACACCTGAACATCTACTACAAAAATTCCAAAACTTCCAGGCTAGTCATGAAAAACAACACTAACCAGAAAACCACACCACTGAAGCAAACCAACGTAGTATACCAATACAAATGTACTGCCGGGGACTGTGCAACCCGCGAGGTATACTACGTTGGTCACACAACCACTACACTCAGCCGCAGACTGACAATGCACTCCAAGACGGTGCTCCTAAGAAACACACCCTTGACCAGCACAACATCACCCTCACCCGCAACATGCTCACATCAAACACTAAGATCATAGCACACTGCAATGACCGACGACGACTAACAACACTTGAAGCCATCATCATTCGCAACAAGCCGCCGTTCATAAACATTCAGACTAAACAGCTCACTACACTACCACTTTACGATAGGAAAATTTAGTTCACACTCAGCGGACATATTTATCTATATATATTTCTTTTTGCTTCCACTAAACAGAGGGTTCACAAAACAGACTGCAGCGTTCCACTCATTTGAATAAAAACAAAGAAATGCGATCCATCGTGAGATACATTATCCAGTGTTATATTACCTGTGTGTTTATTATTATGTAACTTGTAACTTGTAGCGTCAAAATAACATGAATATGTCTTACGTAAGACGAAACGTCGAATTATGTCTTTTTCTAATGTTTTACATCAGTATGACCAGAATGACCGAAGCCTAATACGAAAACTCGAGTCGACCACGAAGAAACTTATCAACGCCAAAGGAGCTGTAATATTCAACGAAGCATATATATATATATATATATATATATATATATATATATATATATATATATATATATATGTTACAGGCAGGGTGAAGAACCAGGCATTCTGCAGAATGCCTAGGCATTCTGCAGATTGCCCAGCCAGTTTGGCATTCTGCAGAATGCCTAGGCAATCTGTAAAATGCCTAGGCAATCTGCAGATTGCCAAAGCGGCTGGGCATTCTGAAGACTGCCTGGGCATTCTGCAGAATGCCTAAAATTTCAGGCATTCTTCAAGCTGCCTAACGCAATTTGCTCAGATAAGCATTCAATCGAGCAGTTATTCGCTACCAAACAATCTATTTCATCTCGCCCAGTGTTCCAAACACTCCACAGGCCAGGAATTGCTTTATGGAGCCTGTGTTTCTCAGTTGTTTCCAAAAATACATAGGTTTTGTGACTAATTTCTTTGGTCAGATACACATTCAGTATTTTGATTTATACTGAGCAATTTCACCGCTGGTGGGTCCGATTAGACCTCCTTTGGTTTTTCGCAAATGCTTCCGATTCAGTTTAAGTGAGAGCCTCGTCACTTTGCATGCCTCTAGAGTGATTGATTCCACAACGTATGACCAAAATTGGCATCAAGGCCGGCCAGGTCAACGAGTTTTGAAGACATTTCGAAACCCATGTAAGACGATTATAGTATTCCAAAATGAGGCCGACAGGGTGTAACTCGGCGTCTAGAAGAGAAGAGCTAGATTAGGTTTCTAAACATCATGCGAAATCTTTTGAAGGGACAAACCTGTCTGCTGGCAACCATTTTGAAGTCAGGTCAATAAAAAGGTCACCAGAGGTTACGAAAAGTCGCAGTTTTCGAAGTTGTTTGGGTCTTTAACTTTTGGACGAGGTAAGTTACAGCAGTAAATTTGCACATCATAGTGACGAGCATGATCCAAGGATTCAAATGATGTACAACATGAGCCTGAAAAGGTTTTTATTTAATTTGACCTTCGTCTGAGGTCAATGTTGCGAGGTACCTTTCAAGGTCATGTTGCATATCATTCAAATGCTTGGGTCAAAATGAATACAATGATGCCTTTGACTTTGTTCTATGTCTAATGTTTCCCGAGTTATAAAGGTAAAAAGCTAATAGTTGTAGTAAAAAAGCTTATAAAGCTATAACTTATAAAGCTAAGTTGGTCAGAATTTGACTCATTTTAGCCCTCTGTGACGTCACGGGTCTACAGACATGGTTCAAGCTGGCTTTGAAAGTAGAAGACATTAAGACATTTCCAGCGCCGTTTCAAGTTTTTCCGTGTCGGCTTCGGTTCCCGAGACCGTAGTGAGGGTCAGATCGGACCCCTCCCCTCGTTTTTTGCGAACTATCATGCACCGATTTAAACAAGGCGTACGTCGCTTTGCTGGCCTTTAGGGTGATTAACTTGACAAATTACCACCAAAAATTAACATCAGGTCAGATCAGGTCAACAAGTTATGGCACCCTTTATAAACCATATAAGGCCATTTTGTTCTCCTAAAATGAGTCTGAAAAAACAGGGGTCACCGAATTCTAGAAGAAGTAGATTACGTTTTGAAAAATAATTCAAAAGCACTTGAAATCAAAAATATACGCGCTTACCACTCTAGACCTGCGGCAACACGTCATGGTGCTTGCGGGTGTTTGAAATTGCCCAAAATTATTGTGCAATGGAGAAACTAGAGTAACGTAAGCAAAACGGTCATTCGATAACAGGTAAAAAATTGGGAAAAAACTATATAATCACTAACCTTTGCGATGACAAGCTTCTTCACGTACCCTTTTAACCCGCGCCCCACCGGGGGTCCGGCGCCACCTTCGCTCCACCGGGGGCCATCGATGGCCCCCTTCTAACTCCGAACATGGTTAGCGCAAATGTGCGAAGTGCATTAGAAAGCTCGCGTGAATTCATTAAGAAATTACTTCGCATGATTAAGCGCTCAGGTCAATGGTTTGACCTTCAGAGGTCAAGTTAGGTCACGATAGGCCATTTTCACTCAATTATGCAATGCTCAAGCAAACGGGGCATAACTCTTATGCCATTAGAGCTATTAGGATCTGGTAAAGTAAATTTGATGGGAAAAGGCCAGACCCTTTGACCTATGGGATCTGTGAAAGGGTGTCGAAGAACGCTGTTCTGAGCAGTCTGAGCATTTGCAATCATTTTTGTAACTTTTAGATCATAAGACAGCTTTTCCCCGTGCTTTTTCAATGGGAGAGGTCACCTCGTGACCTGACCTCAGGTCAGGAAATCGAAAAATCCCGGATATACACCTTGTAGACCCTGGAGTGGCCATGAAGTGTAGGAAGTTTCAAATTAATCGACTAATAAATGTAGCTCTTATAGAGCTCAAAAATTGAAGTGAGGTGACCTTGGTTGACCTCGTCTGGTGACCTGACCTTGGGTGACCCGGGGGAAAAAATGTCAGGGATGGTGGGAAAATGATGGGGTAAGAGATAGAGGCCTCAACCGCGGTGCTGCATCTCGTAGTTTTTCTGCTATCCTGAAAAAAACCTTAGGGAGGGCCATTGATGGCCCCCGGTGGGGCGAGGGTTAAATTCTAACGGTTGCCCAACATCCAGGCTCGGCATCTCCGCCGTAGCAATCCCCTACCCTCGCAAGTATTGCTACACTTCGCGACCCATTCCTTGAAATAAGCTTCGCCCCTTTGTTCTGCGTCATTTAAGTAAACACCCCTCCCGCAAAATTCTCCCACGCACTTTAGAGGAAGGCGAAGGTGCTTTGCCCAGAACGCCCTATAAAAAGTCCTGAACTAACTAATTGGTCTAAATTTGACTCCTTTTGGTCCACTATGACGCCACGGGTCAACGGATATGGTTCAGACTCGGCTCCAACGTAGAAGACGGTGATGCACTTCCGGCAACGTTCTATTTTGTTTCGTATTACCTACTTCCGGTTCCTGAGATCCTAGAGGGTCCGATCGTACCCCTCTCCCAGACGGTGGTTTGAACAAAATGAGCCTAGGAGGGGCCAGGTTAACAGTAAGAATCTAATGCGAGACAATGGGAAACAGAGCAAGTAATCAGAAAATCAAAACTGGCTCATTCTACCGCATGTTTATCGTCCTGAATATGCATATTGTGCCCATGTGGTAGGCTGTACTGGATTGAACGGAGTTGATTTCGTTTGCCTCGAAGTAGCTACCAATCTTTGTGATATGGATCGTTGCGCTGCGAAGTGCTGCGATATTAGGAATAAGTTGGCTGTTGAGTGTTTTGCGTAAATACTACAATGGAAACTTTGTAATATTACTGTTTAAATGACTGATATTGTACAATTTTCAGCATGGGTGTTTAAGAAAGCTTGGTTTAATTCTGGTATAGTCTCGAACATTATTTGGAAACAAGTGACTACATGATACTTGTAGCTTACAAAATGTCGGATGAACATAAAGTTTAATAATGTTTTCAAATTTGCCATGCAAATCCCCAAATGATTTTTTCTGAAACATTTCGATACTCTGACTAGATATGATGAAACAAATGTTTTTAGAAGTAACAGTTTCCAAGTCAGTTTCGAAGATGCAACCCTTCGAAAACATCACTCTAAACGGACTTTTAACTATCCTGAAAAGAAATGGGTGGCCAGCAAACATTGGTGTACCGAATATGTTTGAAATATTTTGCATTGCAAAACTAAGATATTTCTGGTAGGCTGCTAACCGATCCACAAAATTTACAATGTTTGTAATATACCACTGGAGAAAAACATACAAATAATTGATTAGGTTTCAAATTTTCAGCATCATGTCTCGTGTGAGATTCGAAAGCCTTCTCGACCTGCGAAACCAGACAAATCAGCTAACACACCAATGCTAGCAAATGACTAGCACGCATAAATTTTTCACGATCTGCGGGACGAAGAGGAGTATGGGTTACCCTATAAAAAAGCACTAAGCAAGATTAAAAAAGTACTTGCTAACAAAAATTGGTGGTGTGGTAAAATTGACAAAAGGAACCGGACATGGAAGCCGTAAAAGACAGTGATCTATGCGACCTGATCAACGATGTCCATAATCGTCGTGGCCACCTGGGAAAAGAAAAATAAAAAACAGCTCCAAAGACGAGTTTAAACCATATCCGTTGACCCGTGACGTCACAGAAGGCAAATATGGGTCAAATTTTGTCCCATTTCGGAAACCCTTTATAGTTCGGGAACCATTAGACCTAGAACAAGGTCAAAGGCATCAATGTGTTCGTCTTGACCCAATAATTCAAATGATATGCAACATGACCATGAAAGGTCCCACCACGACCCTGGTCTCAGGTCAAGGTTAACAAAATTTGACCTCAGGTCAAGGCCAAGTAATGACCTTTCAGAAACATGCTGTACATCATTTGACTCCTTGCGTCATGTTCGTCACTATGATGCCAAATTTATTGATGTATCATATCTTGTTTAGAAATTATAGACCCTAACAACTCCAAAACCATGACCTTTGCTGACCTTTGGTGACCTTTTTATTGATTTGACCTCAGAATGGATGCCAGCATGCCGATTTGTCCTTTCAAGAGGTTTCGCATAATATAAACTTTAATTAACAAATAATATACACTTATAAACGTGATCAAGTTCTTCTAGAAGCCGAGTTACACCCTGTCGGCCTCATTTTGGAATACTATAATCGTCCTACATGGGTTTCGAAGTATCTTAAAAACTCGTTGACCTGGCCTGCCCTATGCCAATTTTGGTCATACGTTGTGGAGCCAATTACTCTAGAGGAGTGCAAAGTGACCAGGCTCTCACTTAAATTGACTCGGAAGCATTTGTGAAAAACCAAAGGAGGTCTAATCGGACCCACCAGCGATGAAATTGCTCGGTTTAAATCAAACTACTGAAGGTGTATCTGATCAAAGAAATTAGTCACAAAACCTATGTATTTTTGGAACCGGCAACTGAGAACCACAGGCTCCATAAAGCGATTCCTGACCTGTGGAGTGTTTGGAACACTGGACGAGATGAAATAGATTGTTTGGTAGCAAATAACTGCTCGATTGGATGCTTATCTGAGCAAATTGTGTTAGGCAGTTTGAAGAATGCCTGAAATTTTAGGCATTCTGCAGAATGCCTAGGCATTCTTCAGAATGCCCAGCCGCTTTGGCAATCTGTAGATTGCCTAGGCATTTTGCAGATTGCCTAGGCATTCTGCAGAATGCCAAACTGGCTGGGCAGTTTGCAGAATGCCTAGGCATTCTGCAGAATGCCTGGTTCTTCACCCTGCCTGTAACATATATATATATATGTGTGTGTATACAGAGGTGTAATTTTCCAAAAATCTTTGGGGGTGCTCAGCCGGTGGGGGGCGGCACCCTATAGGGGCGGCGGCGTTGGGGGGGCGGTACCCCTTCATTGCACCAAATCTGTTATTCATCGCTTTTTTGCGCCTTTTATAGCACAGGGAGCATTTTATTTTATTGTTGGGCAGGTATTTTTTAGGCGACATCCCAAAGCTACATACACGTCTTAAAATAATCAAATCTGAGCTTTAAATCTTTCCACGATCAGGGGCGCAGCCAGAGCTTTGGTGTGGGAGGCACACCACCTTTGAGGGGCACCCCGGGAGAGAAAGGGCACTTTAACGTAACCTAAAAACTTACTATATCTTAGTTAATGTCAACTTTTGGATACCTTTGGTCCAAGAAAAATGAAAATCAAGCATTGACGGAGAAGGGAAACTGAATTAAAACCAGAAGAAAATATAATTGTTACCGAAATCTCATGAAAATACCTAGAACACGACTTTTTTGGATAGATTTAAGGACAAATTAGCCAACTCATGCAAGTAGCGGACATCAGAGAATTCAGCGGAGCCAGTGATATCTGTCACTATGTGCAAGATAAGACATATTGGAGTCGAAAATTCATTTGTTATGCCCACTGGTTGTGTCGTGACGAGTGAGCCCTGGTTGAACGCGGATTAAGTTCCGCGGCTCCCACAAGGGCCGTGGGAGGAGGTGTGGCATAGTGATATTGGACGGATACAATTTTTGTTGCCGGAATAATTTTGGAGATACCAGGATCGGTCCCAGTTGAAGTAAAGAAAAAGTAAACAGACTGGTAGTTTCGATAGGGCTGAAAATTGTTAGAAACTAGTTCTTCATTCATTTAAATTAATTAGTGCAAATCCTGGTTCAGGCGACTGTGCTCTGAGCTCAGGGGCACATGCCTTTTTATCACCCCCTCCCCAGAATCCACCAGTATAATAAGCAATTTATTCAACCCGGGGTGCCTAGGCATCACAAGCCGCTTTAGCGATGACGGCTCATTCTTCATTAGCTTCATTTTACAAGGGGAGCTTGCACTGTGTCCTTATTCCCCATCTATTCAAGACCAGCTCAGGGACCCCCTAGTGTGGATCAGAGTCCTCCAGAGCAGCTGCCCCTCATTCCCCCAGTTGTGCCCCCCTGGGATTAGACTAGCCCCGCGACCCCCAAGGTGATGGGAGTTGGCCTTGTGTTCTTATTCTCTGTCTATTCAAGACCAGCTCAGGGGGCCCCTGGTGTGGATCAGAGCCTGCCCCCCCCAGAGCAGCTCATGCTTGGCCCGGGACTAGACTAGCTCAGTGGCCCCAAAGATGGGGGGTCATCAGACTAGCTCAATGGTCCGCAGATGGGCTCAAAGGGCCTTGCACCATATTAGCTCAGGGGGCACCAGACTAGCTCAGAGGGCATCAGATGGGCTCAGGAGGCACAATGATGACTCATGGGGCACCATATCAACTCAGAGGGCATTAGTTTAGCTCAGGAACAATATACCTGCTCAGGGGGCACCAGATAAATCCACTCGGGGGCCCAGATAAGCTCCTAGTCCCCAGACCAGAGCAGGGGTCTAGATCAGCTCAGGGAGCACCATATCAGCTCAGAGGAGGGCAATGGATCAGCTCAGTGGTCCCCGATCAGCTCAGGGCACAGATCAACTAGGAGATACTAGACCAAGCCAGGAGGCATTTAATCAGCCCAGGAGCCCCATACCAGCTCAGGGGCCTTCATCAGCCTCAGTGGGCACAACTCAGCTCAGGGCCCCAGAGCTTCTGAGGAAATTACTTAATCAATTCAGGAGGCCCAGATCAGCCTAAAAGGCACTAGATTGGCTCAGGGGGCACCACACTAGCTCAGGGACACTAGACGAGCTAGGAGGGCATGAGATGGGCCCAGGAGGGAAAATGTTGGCTCAGGAGGCACCAGATCGACTCAGGAGGCATTCGTTTAGCTCAGGGGAAACATATCTGCTCAGGGGGAACCAGATTGAGCAGCCCGGGAGCCCAGATCAGCTCCCAGCCCCCATACCAAAGCAGGGGCATAGCTCAGCTCAGAGAACACAAGATCAGCTCAGGGTGCACCAGACCAGCTCAGGGGCACCAGATCATAGCTCAAACAGACACCATATTGGCTCAGGGGACAGTAGATCAACTCTGCGAGGCATGGGATCAGCTCAGGGGGCCCAGATCAGCTCAAGGGGCACTAAAACAGCTAATAGGGCACCATGCGAGCTTGGAGGCATCAGACTAACTCAGAGAGCATTAGCTAGGTTCAAGAAGCACAATTATTTGCTCAAGGGGCACCAGATTGACTCACCGGGCACCAAATCAGCTTAGAGGGCACGTGATCTACTCCAGTGGCCATGACCATCTTAGTGGGCCCCAGATGAGCTCAAGGGTCACCAGATTAGCTCCGCCGGTGCGATTATTGGCGACGATGAGGCATTAGTTGGTCACGAATTACGTACCCATATTCTCCCGGGTGCTTGGAAAGGCGACAGAATGCCCTAGCTGACCAAAAAGGTACTAAATTATCAAACAATAGTTTTAATCGCTAAATGTGATCTAATTTCATCTTGGTTCGACGCCGTAGGGCAATAAATTTCGAGCGGCACAGCCCAAACCGGGTAAACCGCCTAGCGATCAAAGGGCACTTCGGCACCGATGGGGGCACGTGTCCCCCTGCCTGCGTCCCTGTCCACAATTGAAGTGTATCAGTTTTGTGGGGTTAAATTTTACCTTCAGCATGGCAGAGTGGATGGAGATTGAAATGAAAACAAAAGACTTAAAGGGAATGTGGCACCTTTATAACGTGATTTTAACTGACATAGCCAAGTTGTATAGCATGCCGGAAAACCCGTTACTCTATATATCATTTGTCTTGAAACTCAAACATTCCGAAGAAAAAAAAACAAAAACTACCTGAAATGTACCCCTCATGTACCCTTAGCAGCAGGCCACAGTTGACAGCCATGTTGGTGTGACGACATATGCTGACGTCACGGTGAGTATCAGGCAATCGAAGCCCTTGAAGCCTATGGAATATGGTAGTGACTGCCAGATCATGACATTATCCACAGGCAGATATTTATTTATTTCCCTAGAGGAGCATTTTAAAAATCAAAACATTGAGCTTATTGTACATTTTTCAGAGAAATAATGGACGCCTCCATTATTTCCGGCTAAAAGTTCCCCTAATTACACTAAATTTCAGGATTCAACCAAGGTGCCACATTCCTTTAAAGGGATTCCCTTTAAAGGGAATGCCTTTAAAGGGAATGTGATTTTCGGCTAAAAGTTCCCCTAATTACTCTAAATTTCAGGATTCAACCAATGTGCCACATTCCCCTTAAAGGGATTCTCTTTAAAGGGAATTCCCTCTAAAGGGATTCTCTTTAACACGCGCATTGACGGGGGGCGGATACCGGCCCCCACCCTCGGGGTTTTTCGGAGATAGCAGAAAAACGGTGGCGCGTAGCGCCGCCGTACTTGGCATATCTTTTTCTCATCATTTTTACAACTTTTGTGAAAATTTTAAGGTTAGGTCATCTCAGGTCAGGCCACCAGTACAGGTCCAGTGACCAGACATAAAAAAGTTTATGATAGCATAAGTCGGAACAGGGTGAACTTATCCTATTGAAACTCATATCACATAATGGACCCACCGAGTTCTCTACAATATGTTCCGGTATTTTTGATATCGATGACCTAAGGTCAGGTACAAGCCATGACCTCTCCTTGGAAATACATGGGAAAATTTTTTTTGACTGAATAACTCAGTAACGGGTGGTGATAGAGCGTTTATTTTAGCTGCATTAGACTCGACATGTCTTTGAGGTTCTAATGATATGCACTTTATATATTTTGACTTTGCCCTGACCTCAGGTCAGGTCAAATCCTTGATTTGACCTAGCAAGGTCAAATTATATACCATTCGATTCAGCTTGCTGCAAGGATTCATACAGTTCTAGTCGTTTTGCTCTATCTTTTCTTGTTCAGATGTAATGGCCGAAAACCTTCATTTACATGTTATCCCTATGACGGCATGTTTTGCCTCTCGTGATCTTAAATGTGACCTGAAAAATGGTTCAAATATTTTCGATTGAGAAGTGGATGGGCTACCCAACGTTGGTTACCGTTTTTGGCTACCTAGCGTGGTTCTCGAGATATTAGGGGGGGTGTGCGGGTACCCACCCCTCCCCGTCAAAGCGAAGGTGGCTCAGACCCCCGTCAATGCGCGTGTTAAAAGGGAACCCCTTAAAAGGAAGGTGGCACCTTGGATGCATCCTGAAATTTAGTGTAATTAGGGGAACTTTTAGCCAAAAATCACGGTTACGTCCATTGTTTCTCTGAAAAATTACAATAGGCTCAATATTTTGATTTTTAAAAAGCTCCTCTAGGGAAATAAATAAGTATCTGCCTGTGGATGATGTCATGATCTGGCAACCACTACAATATTCAATAGGCTTCAAGGGCTTCGATTGCCTGATACTCACCGTGACGTCAGCATATGTCGTCACACCAACATGGCTGTCAACTGTGGCCTGCTGCTAAGGGTACATGAGGGGTACATTTCAGGTAGTTTTTGTTTTTTTCTTCGGAAAGTTTGAGTTTCAAGACAAATGATATATAGTGCATCGGGTTTTCTGGCATGCTTTACAACTTGGCCACCTCAGTTAAAATCACGTTATAAAGGTACCACGTTCCCTTTAATCACTACGTGGAAAGAAAGCAAAAACACCGATAGTGCTCCAAACAAAGCGTGTATTGTCTTGTCAATATTAAGAAATATAGCAAATCCACTGTACCCGTGCATTCCCTTTATTTTTGCCCTACCGTCTTTTAACCCGCGCCCCACCGGGGGTCCGGCGCCACCTTCGCCCCACCGGAGGGCCATCGATGCCCCCCTCTAACTCCGAAAATATGGGGGTTAGCGAAAATCTGCAAAATGCATTAGAAAGCTCGCGCGAATTCAGTAAGAAATTACTTCACATGTTTAAGCGCTCAGGTCAATGGTTTGACCTCCAGATGTCAAGAAAGGTCACGATAGGCTATTTTCACTCAAATATGTAATGCTTAAGAAAACTGGGCATAACTCCTACGCCATTAGAGCTATTGAAATCTGGTTAAGTACATTTGATAGGAAATTGCCAGACTTTTTCCGCTATGTGGAAAGTAAAGACCTCCCGCAAGTGGTTTGACCTCCAGAGGTCACCTCGTGACCTAATATGACCTGAGGTCACGAAAGGTTAGAAAGTGACCTTGTCTTATATCAAACAAAAGCTAGTGACAAGAAAAACACGATGGTGTTTGTTTCAGCGCTCTAGCTTAATTAGGTCAAAAGTTATTGTCAAAATAGTGTTTTTGACCCTGGTGACCTTGGATGACCTTGGAAAAGTCAAAGGGCCAATATGACCCCTGGGATCCCTGAAAGGGTGTCCAAAAACACTGTTTTGAGCAGTCTGGGCATTTGCAGTCATTTTTGTGACTTTTAGATCATGAGACAGCTTTTTCCCATGCTTTTCCAATGGGAGAGGGTCGCCTCGTGACCTGACTTCAGGTCACGAAATCGAAAAATCCCGGATATACACGTTGTAGACCCTGGAAGGGTCATGAAGTGTAGCAAGTTTCAAATCGATCGACTAAGAAATGTAGCTCTTATAGAGCTTCAAAGTTGAAGTGAGGTGACCTTGGTTGACCTCGCCTGGTGACCTGACCTTGGGTGACCCAGGGTAAAAATTTTCAGGGATGGTGGGAAAATGATGAGGTGAGAGATAGAGCCCTCAAACGTGGTGCTGCGTTTCGTCGTTTTTCTGCTATCTCGAAAAAACCTTAGGGGGACCATCGATGGCCCCCGGTGGGGCGAGGGTTAATTTACCCTAACGCACAGTGGAGGCAAGCATTAGTGCTGCAGTGATGAGCCCAGTGCGGCAGTTATGGACTAAGAACGGCGCAAATTAGGATGAAAGTGATAAGCTGGGGGCGGCAGTGATTGGCCGGGGCGGCAAGAAACAGGGCAAAGTCATAAGTCGAGGGCGGCAGTGATGAGCTAGGGCCAATAGCTATGAACTAGGAGCGGCGCGAACCAGAGTGGAAGTGATAAGGAGAGGGCGGCAGTGAAGACTCGGGGGGGGGCGGGAGCTATGAACAAGGGGCGGCACAAATCAGGGCGGAAGTGATAAGTTGGGGAAGGGGTAGCATTGATTAGCCGGGGGTGGCACGCATCAAGGCAAAGAGCATAAGCCGAGGACGGGAATGGTGAGCCGTAGGTAGTAGTTATAAACTACGGGTGGCACAGATCAGGGCGGAGGAGATAAGCTGGGACAGGGACGGCGGACTCCGGGCAGGGGGGAGGGTAGGGAGTGCAATTGCACACCCTGAAAAAATGAGGGTGTGCAAAAGTATGTTTTTGCACACCCGGTTTTGGCTTCGTTCGGGGAAGCGCCCCGGATTTGGGCGGCGCCCCCGGCCGGCCAAGAAAACATCAGCCCTAAACACCGCCTACCTAAAGAGGTAGGGCCCTCTGTGCGAAATAAAAACAGTTTCAAATATGAATGGTGCCTCCTTTCATCAAAGCCATTCCATGGAGAGCAAATAGACCCAATTTATCGACTCAACGCAGGGAAATAATGTCGGTGCCCCTCCCTGAGTGGGCACCCCTAGGGAGCCAAACATGCCCCCTGGGGATGGAAGCGCTCCCCTTTTACCTTGAGAAGGAAGGCACCCCCTCCCGAAAATCTTGTACAACCGCCCGAAAATGGAATCCGCCGTCCCCGAGCTGGGGGGCGGCAGTCGTGAAGCCCAGGGCGGCACTAATTAGAGCGGAAGTGATAAGTCAGGGGCGGCATTCATTAGCCGAGGCGGTAGTGATGAGCTGGGGGCAGCATGAAACAGGGTGGCAGTGATAAACCGGGGATAGCACTGGTGAGCCACTGGCAGCAGTGATGAGCGGGGTGCTGTTTGAATCAGAGCGGAAGTGATAAGTCAGGGTTGGCAAGAATCAGGGTGGCAGTGATAGGTAGGAGGCGTCAGTGATGAACCATGGCGGCATAAGCCAGGGTGGTAGTGATGAACCGGGGGCGGCATGATCACAGTGGTAAGACGGAGGCGGCATGAATCAGGACAGAAATGCTGAGTCGGGGGGCGACGCATGTATTGGGGGTGCTCTCATTGTGATTAGGGGTGCTCGCACGCCTCAAAGAGATAAAAAATTAACCGCTGGCTGACACTAAAAGAGTAAAAGCACGGCAGCAGCATTCTACCATTTACTCGGCTCGGAGAATTCCTCCAATAGACAAACAGGTAACGATTAGACGATTGTGGGCTGCTGCTTGCTTTCTGGAGGGGTGTTAGAGATTCCTCCTGACAAAACTGTGCCTACAGCACGGCCTAAATTTGACCGGTTTTGGGGGGCCATGGCCAGACTGGTCTCCTCGGCAGTGATAAACCAGGAGCGGCAGTGATCAGCCGGGGGTGGCAGTGAAGATTCGAGGGAGGAAGTGTCTAACCAGAGGCCGCTCATATATGGGTTAATAAAAAACAGTGACAGCATTGATCAGCCAGGGGCGGCGTGAATCAAGGCAGCAATGATTAATCTGGGCGGCAGTTATGAACCAGGGGAGACAGTGATCAGCCAGGGGGCGGCAGTGATGAACCAGGGGCGGCAGCGATGAGGCGGGGCGGCGTGCATTTGGGTCAAAATATGTCAGGGACAGCATCAACGAGCCAGAGACGAGATGAATTCGGGCGGCAGTGATGAACCAGGGGTGGCAGTGATCAGCCGTGAGACGGTCCATCATCATATTTGAGGTTTTAGAGCGCGCCGACATCTAGAGTCATACGGCGCCCATAACACTAAATAAAATACGCAAATAGGACATTTCCGCACGAATCTTAACAAGTCAGGTGGTAAAACAGGTCAGGTTGTGAAAGTTGTATCAGAAGATGATAAAAACATATAAAAAATGAGATGAAATACAAATGCTGAAAAAATAATACAGACAATTTCACATGGTATACTAAAGGCAGAGACTATAGGTAACATGACACTCGACGTTATGTAGAACCTGAAAGACTACTAGGATGAATATACGATATTAAAACTAACGTTCCATATAACATGATGTTAGTGATATCCACGGAAGGATGCTCCCCCAGAATGCTCACTGCCCAGATATCCCCAGGATGCTCACTGCCCCGGGAGACGGCAGTGATGAGCCAGGGGCAGCAGATATCAGTTAGGGCGGCAGTTATCCGCCAGGGGGCCGCAGTTATCAGTCAGGGGGCGGCAGTGATTAGCCAGGGGTGGCAATTATCAACCAAGGTGCGGCAGTGATAAGCCAGGGGCGGCAGTTAGCAGCCAAGGGGCGGAATTTATCAGTCAAGGGGAGGCAGCTATCAGCCAGGGGCAACAGTTATCAGCCAGGGGGTGGCATTTATCAATCCGCCGGGGGCGGCAGTGATCAGCCAGCGGCGGCAGTTATCAGCCCATGGCCGGCAGTTTTCAGTCAGGGGGCGGCAACGATCAGCCAGGGGCGGAAGTGGTCAGCCAGGGGCGGCAGTTAGCAGCCAAGGGCGGCAATAATCAGTCAGGGGGCGGCAGGAGTCAGCCAGGGGCAGCAGTTAGCATCCAAGGGGCAGCAGTTATCAGTCAAGGGGCGGCAGTTATCAGCCAAGAGCCAGCAGTTTGCAGTCAGAGAGCGGCAAAGGTCGGCCCAGGGGGCGGCAATGAACAGCCAGGGACGGCAGTGATCAGTCAGGGGGCGGCAGTGATCAGTCAGAGAGGCGGCAGTGATCAGCCAGGGGCGGCAGTGATCAGCCAAGGGTCGGCAGTTATCAGTCAGGGGGCGCCAGTGATTAGCCAGGGGGCGGTAGTGATGAGTCAGGGGCGGCAGTTATCAGTCAGTGGGCGGCATTGATCTGCCAGGGGGCGGTAGTTATCCACCAGGGGCGGCAGTCATCCGCCAGGGGCGGCAGTTAGCAGTCAGGGGCGACAATGATCAGCCACGGGCGGCAGTGGTAAACGAGGGGCGGCAGTGATAATTCGGTGGGCGACAGTAACTAACCAGGAGGGGCAAGTATATGGATGTTGAAATAAACCGGGTTTTTTTCGCCAGGGGCGGCATGAATCAAGGCGGCAGTGTCCGTGATCAGCCAGCTGATCAGTGATGAAACAAAAGGCGGCAGTACTCATCCGGAGGGGGGCGGCAGTGATTAATTTTTGGCGACATTGATCAGACGGGGGCGGCAATGATGCGGCGTCATAAATCAGGAGGAAAGGATAAGTCAGGTGGCATTGATTAGCTAGAGGTGGAACCAATCAGAGTGGAAGTAATGAATCCCGGAACGGGAAAAACTTGACAGGGGCGGCACGAATCAGGGTGGCAGTGATGAGATAGGGTGACACTCTTCAGGGTAGCGGTGATAAGCCAGGGGCGGCACATGTATTGGGGGTGCTCAGCACATGATTGGGGGTGCTCGAATTAGGATTGGGGGTGCTCGGGCACCCCCAAAGAGATAGAAAATTACACCCCTGTGTGTATATTAATGTTGTATATTCCAGCGCAGTCTGCTGGGATTTATTAAAGTTACCGAGTGCTAAAAACTATTCACAATCTGGAATGACTCCGAAAAAACGGTTGATGGTTTGATCCATTGTTTCACGTTATTTTACACAAGATACGGGGAAGGTTTTCCTGCAATGCCCAACACAATCTGCCCGGAAAAGAATATAACCAAGGCGAAAGTTATTTTTCCTGACGCATTATAGCTATATCCTTGTCTTGACCTGCAGAATTACCCTAACCATGCCTCTAACCGAGACCCGGCACTTCCTCGCCTGTAGGGCTTTCTCAGCTGCAATTGGGCACATGAAAACTGTGGTGTACTGGACCCTTTAGGAAATCCTCACAAAACGCACGTACCGAGAATGTGCTGTCCAGACCTTCCTCATTTTCACTCCACACGTTTTCAGAAACGTCTTTGAAGCGGCTTCAGTGTAACGGCCCATTGACTAGATGATGCCGTCCTGCTAAGCCCAGATGCAGTGTAAGCCAGAACTGTTGCTTTCAAGCTGGGTCCGGAGGCCTTTCAGAGTTATCCAAGGTTTTGCAGAGTTTGCAGCGCCGCTGCTTTGTCATGGTGACGATGCAGCCCTTCCTGTCTTAAAAAACGGCTGATTCGGGATGGGCCTTGGAACTGACTCCACACCATACAATGGCCGGATGAGCTGTTGCACATGACCCTCCAGAATGCTATCCGACCGCTCCGATGCCTGAATCATGCCGTTTGTTTGTGTACTAGTTTCTCTGTCATACAAAAATTGTGTTTCACTGCTGAACCAAACGTTGATCGGTAATTGAGATCTGGCGCGAGATTTTTCGAAGGTCCAGTCATAGGATCTGGAGCTTTTGCTGCATTTTAAGCACAATACCTTATATACATGTTGTTTAAAATAATAAAGGTATCACTCCCACGGTTTCTGTGTCTAATAGTGCTATAGAGTACCTGATGCTTCGATGAACCTTCCCTTCGTCATAGAAAATCCAAATGTGACCATATTTTCCAAGCGCTCGGTGTGTATTTTTATACGTATGTGCACCATCCTACATTGTGTATAACGTCGGGTGTGGCTTCCTCTTTTGAGACCTGAGTGGCATTAGAATTATACCACCTCTTTAAGAGCTCTTCATAGACAGTGGGCCTGTTCGCATAGGACGCCGGCCAGATTTGAGGGTGTTAAGACCTCCTTCCCCTTAGTCAGAAATGTTCAGAGACGGATTTCATAAACGTCAAAACGATGCAATTTTTACAGTTCAGCTGTAAAATGTACGAATCTAATTTCATAAAACGGGTGGATCCTACAATTTACAGGCGTGAATTTACAGCCGAGATTTTACAGTTAACAGTCGTCCACGATTGGACGGCTGAACTGTAAAATTTTCTTGCGATGCGCTGATTGGTCGATTAATTTCATAAAGCAGAGACGACTGTAAGATTGATTCTAAAATTTTATGACTGTAAAATCTGAATTTAACAGTGGGTCATAGCACTGTAACATTCCTCGGTCGCCATCTTGTTGATTTGTGTGTTGAGTTGACTTCGGAATGAAGAATGAAGAATGATGAAAGAATGAGAAGAAGTGTTTTCTGACCATGGATCCATCTCGAATGGGGACTCAGCGACCATTTTTGGTAAGTTACGGAGATGACAGTATTGATATTCGCTATTTGTCAATGCTCAATTCCCTACCAATGTAGCAATACTTAACGGCTTAAGCACGGCATGGGGATTGCCCCCACCCCATGGGTGAAATATTTTCAGATTTACGTAAGGCAGCAAGTTTGCATTGCCTCCCAAATTTAAATGAAGTTTCAACGCGCCAAAAAAATATATATACCTAAGGTATGTTCGATGTTTTATTCTGGTAGACTTACCTAGGAGGGTATTTCGTAGTGTTCTTTTGATGATTATTTTGTTACAAGACCGTAAGTAGGTAATATCCAAGATAGAATATCCACACGCACTTTTTCAGCTTCCCTTCCTACAGGTAAACGCAGGCCGCCCGTCGTCAAAGAGTTTGGTTGTCGCCCCCACACTTTTCAGAATTCAACACTGAATATATTGATGTCTTCTTTTCTATGTTTAAGATTACCTTTTATCTCAAAGACCACCGCCCCCCCCCACCTACCAATTACTTTAAATGATGGCGTCTATGCCTGCGCGCCGGCGACGGGCCGTTGCTAGGCGTTACTACGCGGGTACTGCCATCTAGTGCCGAAACTATCCGTTTGCGAAAAGCGTGGCGCCCTCTATTCTATGTCCCCTACTACCTTGGTGGCGCCAGCAGGCAGTGGGGAATGCTAGTAGATGCGTGCGCGGACCATTGGCTGAAATGGGGGGGTGGGCGGGTCGGGGGGTCACGACCCACTGGAATAAGGGTCTCCCATAGGCTTTGCTTAGGACTTGTATTTACATGCCAGCGTTAACCCATGCAGGACCCCCTGGATCGAGAAGCCATATCCAGCTTTAACAGCAAGAGATCTCAAAGTCAATAGGGGCTTGCATTTTGTTTTGGGTGCGTAATGGGTGAGCTAGCCGTTTCAAGAAAGAACATTCAGCAGAGGCGGATGTAAGGGGAGGGTCGATGGGGCGACCGCCCCTCCTCCACTTGGGCTGAGTTTAACCACTGCAAAGGGCCTCAAATATGTCTGATGGGCGCTCCAGGGGAACCCAAACACCTTTCGAATGCTGGTCCAGAGGGCTCCAAGAGTTTGTCTCGGGTCATGAAGTATTAATAGTTGGTTCCGGGAGTCCCAAGTAGCAGTCTCAGGGGCTCCCAGAGCATGGACAGATCCAGAATTAGCAATGTGGGCACCATCCCGGGGGGCACCAATTTCGGTCGACAAAACCTATAAAGTGGGCGCTTAATCCTATTTCCTATGAATCCTATTAATCCCCCCCATGGTGCCGATTTTCCCATTCTAGGGGGTTTGAGGAGTTTGGGAAGCGACATTTCAGGGGGCGCCATTGACTTTTCAAGGGGTGCTGTGACCATTTCAGGGGGCGCTGAGAGTTGGAACCTGAAAAAATTGAACTTTCTAAGCGCATTAGAAATAGGTGCCAGTGGCGGATCCAAGGGGGGCAAAAAGGAATTTCCCCCTCCCCAAACGGAAAAGCTCGAGGCAAAACTATGTTTTTGCCCCCCAGTGATCGACCTCCTTTTTCCCCGACTCCTTTTTAGTTTATAAGCAATATTTTGGTGCTTCAACTCTCGACTTCAAAACAGAACCAGTTAAGTTCAGTGTAAATATCGGGCCTTCGACTGGTAAAAGTATCTCGAGGCCATATTTTTCTTCCCGTGACATTTTTTTTTGCCTCAAATACCCAAAATTCTACAGGCAAGGGACATTGCAGCTCATTTTTTCCGGCGTGAGGTTTTTTTGCTTTTCGACTTTTGACTTTGGTTTACCCTCCCAAACCCACCGGCTAGATCCGTTGCTGATAGGCGCCTTTCATATTATTTATTTGTCGAATATTTCACTTGGTTTCAATAAATTGAAGATTGAGCGCCATCCGAGCAGGGGAGATAGTTTTATCCACCCACCCGCCTGGAGGAAATGCTGGAGCCGTCCCTGCATCTAGCAAGTTTGCCAATTTGCAAAACAATTACACTCATTCAACACATTGGTGGAAGCAGGGGGTCATTCCGGCCATGCCCCCTCCCCCAAAGTGCTGGAAGGAGGGCCAAACTATCTTTTGGCCCCTAAAGGCCCCCCTCCCCAGGAGAGCAATCATGTACTTGGAGAGAGATAGCTTATACTAGGTCTGTCGAGCACCAAAATCGCATGTCCCTACTCGCATGTCGCATGCCCCCTACTCTTACAGGAGCCCCCGAGGAGAGTCCACCGAGGCTAACATCGTGCCTTCCCACTTTAGGAAATCCTGGATCCGGCCCTGGCATTCAGAGCCCATCCCAACCCTGGGAATCTTCAACTGGCAACCCAGGTGCACCTCAACACCTCCGGAATCTTTCATCGCCAGAGCATCGCTTCGCTATTCATTTTTTTAACTACGGAATTTCTTCCAGGCCTCGCGTCACCATGAATATCTGCATCGCGGGAGGAGACAATGGCGGGTGGTTGCTGGAGGAGGCGGCGGTTCAGCAGCGGCTAGTGCTTCCTCGAGAGCTCATCGGAGACGCCTGCGCTGATGAAGCGGCACACAAAGACGTGGTCCTGAGACGTGGCGCAGAGCGCTGAAGTGCGGGGCCGCCCGGCGCTAGGATCCGGAGCGGCTGTACCGCTAGCGCGCGCCAGTCTGTCATGGTTTCTACAGTTGTTGGTTTTTATCTAATGCTATTATTTTTGTTCCTACAGTTATTATCATTACCACATCTTCTTCGCCGCCAACAAGTTACGACTCCGACTGCTTCACCTGTCTTGTTAATAGAGAATTGAGATTGATTCTGCTTGTTTTACCGTGAATCGAAAGCTAGGGTGTAGTACCTATACACTTTTGCGGAAAATTAGGAATTGAAAATATCAGAATTAGAGCGATTTGCGATGTGTGAATTAGAGCGATGTTCAAAACTGATGTAAGCCCAAACATCGCTGAATGAAAACAAAACAGAATTTTCGACATTTTTATGTAAGTCCCTAACGTTGAGTAAAAAAAACAGTAAGGAACGATGACAGTAGCGCATTCAGGATTTCATTTCGGGAGAGGCCATGTTTTGAAAGTGTGCCCCCATATTCTTGAAGTCTGCGAAAACCATGCACTTATTTTGGAGTGTGCCCCCGAGACCCTCGAGACCAACTCTTGAGGCCCCGAAACCAGCTTCAGGGCACCCGAAACGGACTCTTGAGGGACCTCTGAGACCAGGTTCTGGAGGCCCGAGACAAAATCTTGTGCAAAACCCGAGACCAATTCTTAGGACCCAATAGGCCCAACTCTTGGAACCCTCAAAAACAGCTTCAGGGGCCCCGACACCTACTCTGGGGGCCTTTTGAGATGAACTTCTTGAGGTCTGAGTAGTCGTGGATCTAGTCGGTCGGTTTGGGAGGGGCAAACCAAAGTCGAAAAGCAAAAAAAAAACGACACGCAGCAAAAAGCTGCGCTACAATACCACTTGCCGGTAGAATTTTGGGTATTAAGGCGAAAAGTAAAAAAGTGGCTCGAGATGCTTTTTTCCTATCCAAGGACCGGTATTTGCACTGAACTTAGCTGGTTCTGTTTGAAGTTGAGAGTTGAAGCACCAAAATCTTGCTTATAAACTAAAAAGGAGTGGGGGAAAAAGGAGGTCGTTTGGGGGGCAAAACATAGTTTTGCTACAAGCTTTTCCGTTTGGGGGTGGGGGAAATACCTTTTTTGCCTCCCTCCATGGATCCGCCACTGGGTCTGAGACTACAACCTTGGGCCCCTGAGACGAAGGCTTGTGGGCCTCCCGAGACCGCTTAAGACGGAATCGAGAAAAAACTCCTAGCTAAACAACCATTTGGGGGTACCCTGTGCAGGGGCCGGCGGCTGCGGCTGTAGGCCTATCCCGCAAGTTTCCTTCCAAATGCCACCCGAATATAGGTCTGGGGGCTCCTTATATTGTATCTGAGGGCTCCTGAAATTGACTTCGGAGGCTCCCTAAGCTGACCTCGGGACCCCAAAGAGCTATTCTCGAAGTTCACAATAATTGAACTTCATTGGCTCCCAGAGTTGTTCTTGGGCCCCTGCCTCGGAGGTCTCACGAGCCTCGCGACCGGGTCCCTAACAATCGTCTCGGGGGCCCACTGCTGTCTAAGCCAGGCCCTTATTCTAAGGAGTTTAGGTCCCCGGTATTCCAACCAGGCCCTCTGGGACTGCAACATCCGTCCCTACTTGGGAGTAGTATGTATAATAAAATCTTAATTGCTTCATTCAAGCAGGCCACAAATATCGTATGCGATCAGAAATGGTTCCGATCAGTGATCCTAGCCGAAATTTGGCCAGTCCCTGGATTTGTAGTGTTCAGTGGACATCTACGATTTTAGGGGCAGTTCATAGTTCTATGGGCTGTTAGAGTTCTTGGAATTGTCCTCCCCAAAATGGAGATTGACGTTTTTTGGTCGATGACATACAGATATATGTACACGTTTTAATAAAAATATAAACCTTGCACGGTCGGGCCCCTACGGGGTGGCCCTGTCAGGGTTCGCCTTCCCCTTGGGCAGCTCCTGGATTCACCCTGCTTCTAACTCAGCTCTAATTAAAATGCTTCTAATTTGAACGGAAACAAATTAATAAGTGATCACGGAGACATTATTAGAACGGTGAAAAATTAATAAGTGCCGACACTTCTGCATCACCGGTAGATTAATTTAAAGAGCACGCGCGCTGACCACCTGTAAATATTCAACGAATTTACAGTTGAGTTGCAAACTAACAGTTGTGCGCCTAAACTGTGAGATTTTATTTATGAAATTGACTTGAACTGTAAAATGTAAGTTCGTCAGCGGCCTGTTAGCTGTAAAATGTAAGTTGTAACTTCTTTATGAAATCCGTCTCCGAATGTGACTGACCTCCTCCCCTTTCGTCAGCAATCAGACCTTCATCCTACTCTGGGCAGCAACTGTGGCCGACGTGAGCAATCACATAGAGACGTCGCAAAACTACAATGCTCGGGCGGATCGGACGGCTGAGAGTTAAGACCTAACATCTCCACCGCCCACCAGCACCACGGTTCGCAGCCGAAATCTTCCTAAACCAATCGCCCACTTAACTGCAAAAAGGCTACATGGAAAATAATAGCAGATAATAGCATAAATGTTGCCTTGAGAATCGTGCAAAAGCGCATGAACAGAGCACGACGATCCCTCCTCATCAAACGTACTGCTCCTTGTTTTGCTTTAGAAAAAACACAGCAACCAGGTGCAGTTGTATGTGGTTTAATGCTGAATGTAAGTACTGGACAAACATAATTGTTTAGCATATTCTTAGCATATTCGACTTAAACTGATACCTTGCCATAATTATAGTACGCTTGGGTTCGGAACATTGAAGAATCCGCTCTTCAACTTCCCTGGACCTCAGCAGTTCTCGCTCAATAGAACGATCCCATGATTGCCGAATATATGTTTAAGCCCCCCTTGTCAGGAGTAAAAATCCAGACCCTCTCCCTTCGTCAGAAAAAGTCAGAACATGCCAGACCATGTCACCAAGATGGGCTCTTTGGTGTGGCTGTGAGTCGTTGCAGCGTAGCGGTTAGGACCTCGTCGTGGAGTGATGAAGAGACTTTTTGCCTAAGTCCAATTTATTCCACGTTTAGCCTGGCGTTGTGAACAGGCCGTAACTCAGCACCAGTTCCAACACTCTATCCGGTCAGCACCTTTTCACCACTATCGTCACATAGCACTGGCAGAGTCTTCCCGTAGCACTCGCGAGATGTTGTCACACTGAAGTCTTCTGTATCACTGAGCTTACTAGGGGGCAGAACAGCGGGTTTATATACCACAAAGACGGTGGATTTCAAAGAAGTGGCCGCTTACATGAAAGAGTACATCGAGATCAGGCTAATGCATTTTAGGGCACATGACTGGGTTCATACTTGAGTTCATCTAGTAACATCGGGTGAGAAAATACGTCGGTCGGTTAACATTAAAGGGTACGTTGAGATAACGCTAATGGTTTCACATGGTCCATACCAGAGTTCAACTATACCATCGGGTGGGATAATGCATCCTAATGGAAGGCGGCAGATCACAGGGCGGACGTCCATTAGACACAAAGAGGCCGCCAGATAACACTAAAAGGTGCATTAAAAGCGGGCGCAACGAACTGGTCACACAACCTAGTGTTGCTAGGCAATGGATACGGATGAGACAGTTATTATGTCCAATATAATTGTTGGTAATTGTGAAAAGATGAAGTAATTAAGAACCGGAAAAGAATCTTTATTACATCACAGCGCGAGGTCCTTTAGATGAAATTTTGACACTCGCTTCAAAATTTTCGTCTTACTTTACTTCTCATAATATCTCTCGTCCGTTCCAATGCCATTACAAAAGCTCAAATAACCTAACAGATTATATATTGTTCAACATAAACTTAAACATGATGACATACAGATAACAATAGACAGAAACACTTATGCATTGTCCTGAAGATAGCTTATTATGATTGGAGGCGACTGTATCACTTCTAGCGCCTCGTGGAGTAGACGACCTATCTCAGGATCTGAGTCGATCTCAAAGTCATCGAAGAGTGGTGACTGGAATATGAATGATCCAATGATCATATGATGCATACATTGGTCCTTTTGGCAAAAATATAACGTTCGATATGGTTTGGGAGAGACATGTTAGTATGACAAGGACAGTTAGTAACTGTTGAATCCACATTGTTCCTGGAACACACAGAAACAAGTATTTACATTCTGAACAACTTAACCTAAACAGTTGACATCTTATCAACAGCATAAATGACTGAGTGACCTCTGTCAACTCATATTCTAGAATACCCTTGGGTATGGCCATACGGACCATATGTCTCGTTATCCAAACACATTTGACATCTTGTCTAGGCATCTGTATCCTCCATGTCTATCAAGTGTCCAATTTATCCATTTTCCAAGCTCACATTTCACTCGCAAGTGAAGGACATGATCATCTACGTTTTACTCGCTACTTTAATAACATGGCAGCCATTTGCATAAACATGTCAACCTTTTGTTGACTAATTAACACATTGCCATCCACTGACTTATTCAGCGGGGAGCTCAGCTTCACTTTATCTGCATTAATATTTACAGTATTTACATCAATGTCTGATATATCAGAATCAGACGAGTCATCTGCAGCGATGACTTTATCAGGGGGACTATCGTCTTCTGAATCTTCCGAATCTATTTCTCGGTCACGCTTGACCGGCACATATTCTTCTGCGTTTGGATTAAGATCCGAGTCCATTGATTCATAGGCACGTTTGGCATCAGGTAACGGCGATTCTACGTTACGTTTTGAACCTAATTCATTTTCTTCCTGAAGTTGCTTTGCTAATTTTGCTAATGGAATGTCATCTTCTTCATCTGAGGTGAGGTTATGCATTCTTTTTGCCAACCGAGAAAGTGGAATGTTATCCTCATCTCCAGAGGTTATATCAGATTTTGATCGGCCAGACCTAGTACTAAACTGAGGATCAAGTGATGCGGGTTCCGAAATCCTAAATGGCATTGGAATTGTATCCATATCATCATCATAAGAAAATTTCGAACTACGTGGTGGCTGAACTCTAACGGGGATCTGAGATTTTGATTTCTCCTCATACTTTTGATTAATATGGGTCGGTTCGTTCGAAATGTTACACCACGGTGTATTGGGATCTGCCATTCTCAGGTTCTGAGCGTTTACAGTTTTTGTACCACCTTCTAGTTGATGCTTGATTACAAATGTTACATCACTAAGCGCTTTTACGATACGATAGTATGGGCGCCAATGAGAAGTCAATTTAGTGGTTGAACCAGGGGCAGTAGATGGATCTCGAAAGTAAACCATGTCGCCAATTTTGAACTTGATGGGCTTTGACATGCGATCATAGTACAATTTATTTTTCTCGTGTCCGAGAGCCAGATTATGTCTAACTTCATGATACGCGCGGCTAATATTTTCTAACATAGTGGGAACGTAATCCTCACCTTGATACCTGTACTTGGGTGAAAGCAAAGTGTCCATTGGGAGAACAGGGTCACGACCATGTACAATGTAGAATGGACTATGCTTAGTTGTTTCATTTTTCGCAGTACGATAGGCCGAAAGTATTGATGGTAATTTTGTATCCCAGTCGCGTTGGTTTTTGCCTACTAACTTTGCTAACATATCATTTTGAACACGATGGTACCTTTCACAACGTCCGTTTGACTGTGGGTGATAAACAGAAGTCCGAATGTGTTTGATATTAAAGAAGGCTGAAATTTGTTCTATTACTACGTTACAAAATTCTGTTCCATTGTCCGAAACGATGACACGTGGGCATGCGTGTCGAGGAATAATATGTTCAATAAGAATTTGAGCGACTGTTTCTGCGCTTTTGGAATCAGTAGCGAATGATTCGGGCCAACCTGAAAATAAGTCAACTATATTGATAATAAAACGATTTCCATTGTAGCTTTGAGGGAATGGACCACAAGTATCGATGGCTATCATCTCGAATGGATATTTCGGGATTTGCATTTCCTGAAGGGGTGGGCGTTGCTTTTTGAGTTTCCGCATATTACACGCTACACAAATTTTCAAATGATTCACTACGTCACGATACATACCAGACCAATAATAACGAGAACGAATTTTGTCATACGTTTTATCTATGCCTAAATGACCTCCAAAATAACCTGAATGAATTTCTTCAACTAACGGCTTCTGCAGAAATTTGGGAATGCACAATTGAAGACCGGGATGTGGAGTGCATTTAGAAGTATCTGTAATACGGTACAATATACTATCTAGTACTACATAGTGTTTAGAAATATCACTATGATTTGGATCGTCTGGGTCTTGCAAGATTTTTATGATCTTCTGGATTTCTTTGTCCTCGCTCTGGAGGGTTTCCAAATCAGGGTGCTTCGCCAGAAATTCCTGGAATTTCTGCTGCGGTTCTGAACTTTCATCAGAGGGGCATGATTCAACTGTGGCGTCCAACTTCACACGTGGTGCATGGTCGGAATCTATGATATTAATATCCATTGGTTCATCTCTCTGAGGTTCCAATCTAGAGAGGCTATCAGCCACAGTGTTTTGTCGACCCGTGACATATTTGATGTCACATCCATATTCGTCGAGTATTATTGCCCAACGTTGAATTCGGGGATTCCTCATCTCTGCAGTGAAGAGATGCTTGAGCGGCTTGTGATCTGTCATGATTGTAAATTTTGAACCGAAAAGGTAGGGACGGAGTTTTTGAACGGCATACACGATGGCGTATCCTTCTTTTTCTATGACAGGCCAGTTGAGTTGTGATTTGTTGAGCTGATGTGATACGTATTGTATCACACGTTCACCTTGATCAGTTTCCTGAACTAGGGCAGCTCCGATTGAATGGTTCGACGCGTCTGTGTACAATTTGTAGGGTTTTCCGGTATCTGGGTAAGCCAAAATAGGGGCATCTGTCAAAACTACTCTCAAAGTGTCAAATGATTCCTGACGTTGGTCAGTCCAGTGGAAACGTGCATTTTTCTTTGTCAACTCTGTCAGAGGCTTTGCAATTTTCGCAAAATTTGGAATAAATCTCCTATAATAAGAACACATACCAATGAATGATCGTACTCCTTTGACTGTGGTAGGTGCTTTGAGATCTCGAATGACTTCTACTTTAGATTTGTCTGGCTGAATGCCACTTGCTGAGACTACATGTCCAAGATATTTCACTTCCTGTTTGAGGAAATCGCATTTTGACATTTTTAATTTGAGGCCTGCCTTACGCAGCCTGTTGAACACGTCCTCGATGTGTTCCAGATGCTCGTCGAATGTTTTTGAGAATATTATGACATCATCGATATACGCGATTGCAAATTTGTGTTGTATGCCTTGCAAAACTTTGTTCATGAGTTCCGAAAATAGCGCAGGAGCATTTGTTAATCCAAAAGGAAGAACATTCCAGGAATAAAGTCCCAAAAAACATGTAAAAGCAGTTTTATCAATTGAGTCTTGATCGGCCATGGCAATTTGCCAATAACCACTTTTTAGGTCCAGAGACGTGAAGTACTGTGATCCTTCAAGCGATGCTAAGATATCATCAATACGCGGCAGTGGGTAACTATTTTTGACAGTGATTTGATTAAGTTTTCGATAATCTACGCAATAACGCTTTCCACCGTCCTTTTTGTCAACAATTACAATGGGACTAGCCCAGGGGCTTTGGCTAGGTTGTATGACACCTGCTTTTAGTAGTTCCTCAATATGGTCTTCTACCATTTGCCTTTGGCTAAAAGGCAGACGATATGGTCGTTGCTTGATTGGAGCATTGTCTCCAGTGTCGATTTTCATTGTAACCAAATCAGTACGGCCTAAATCTGTTTCACTTTTGGCAAACAAGTCTGAATTTCGTTCAATGAGTTGCTCAATGAGATTTTTCTGATGTTCCGGGACGTGAGAAAGATCCGCTTTCTGAATTTTCATGGCAGGGTCCAATTCAACTTTTGAAGCTACGTTAATCTGCTCACTTGTTTCGTTTGATTCGCTTGGTTCGCTCTCTTGAACAGCGTTGATTTCCGATGCATCAAGAACTTCAGCAAGTCCTATGACTTGTCTGGAAGGCAGAGTGTGGTCACGTGTGGTAGTGGTTACAATCACAGCTGGTAGGTGACCTTTTTCATTCGGTCTACTCACTGAGTTGAGCAGTATGAGGCCAGGTTCGTCGCAAAAGTATGGAGTGTTACTCAACGGTTGTATCACACAATCCTGATCGATCAACTGAACGCGATTGACATACGCTGGCACCTCTACATATGACTGAGCGGGGATGGTTGTTTTTTCTGGTAACCTTACCAGGGAGGTGATCGACTGACAATTCAAGTGTTGAGGGCGCAGAGGAATGACATGATTGTGAATATTCATAGTCTTCTTTCCGAAATCTAATTTGACGCCGAATTCACTAAGAAAATCATTACCTAAGATGCAAGCATGTTTTAGACCTTTGACAACTTGAAATTTGAACTTTCGACAGAATTTAGAAACTTCAACTGGAAGAACAGCTGTGCCAAAGTTCTTAAGTTTATGTCCAGTAACAGATTCTAGGGGAGCGCAGTTTTTAGAGAAGTCAGATACATGTTTGGATGAGATTTTGTCGAAAAACTCCTGTGATACTTTTGAAATGTCGGCACCTGTGTCTACAAGAGTGTACGCTTTCCTATTTCCTAAATAAATCCAACACATTGGGGTGTCTCGTTTTATGAAAATTCTGGCGATATTGTCCCTGGGACCTGGGGTTTCTACGTTTTCCGTCTGTTCAGTCCCGACAACAGATGGACCATTCAGTTTTCCGGCTGCTGGGGGCCAGAGAATGCGGCTTGCCTTGCTCTGCATACGCGTTGGGTATGTCCAACCTTTTGGCAATATGCGCAAATGGGACGACCATCAGGGGTCCATTGAAACTTTTGAGGCGGGTCAGTCGGTCTAACACTGGGTGGAACATTTTGCTGACTCTGGAAATGAGTCCTTTGAGGCTGATTTTGGTTTTGCCTGGGCCACTGGTTTGGTTGTTGTCGCTGAAATTGGCGATCGTTCCGGGGAGGTGCCTGGAAGTGGCGTTGATTTTGAGGCTGTCCCTGATATGGACGCCGAGAATGCGACTGAGTTTGATGTTGAGGTGGACTTGGATGTCCAGCTCTTGGACTTTTACCTACGGTTTTCGCCAACTTGTCGATTTTTGAGCCAACGTCAGAGAGGCATTTTTCTAACTTATCGATCCTTTCGCTTTGAGCGTCATTTCGAACTATGTCTATTTCCATAGGTTCCTCTATGTCTAGCTTACCGCGGCAGAGTTCAAATGTCCTATCAGTTTGTTGTTCGTCACTCGCGAACTTTACTGCTTCCTTGAGGGAAGTGAACTTCTTTCTAATAAGAGCTCTGGCTAGACGGTCGTCAATTACTCCTTTTGAAATATCTCTACCAAAGTGGTTTGCGAATCAGGACTGTTGGGATTGTCGAAAACGTCGCTAGCAACGTCCTGAAGCCGTTCTGCAAAATTTTGCATGAGTTAGCCTTTCTTTTGCCTAACTTTTTGTAGCTTCTCCCGTGCACAGTAGGGGTCTTTCAGATCGCTATACCTGTCCCTCAGGTGTTTTCGTAGCTCCAGCCATTTTAGCTTTGGGTTCTCAGTGATCAATCGGCAGGCAAATTTACCTGCAGGTCCGTTCAAAGTTCGGGTAGCCAAAACTAACATTCGCGAATCGTCGGTTGAGATGGCAATAGAATCCATATCCCTAACCCAATCATGAAATTTATTAGAACTTTCGCCGGAAAATGACCTAACGTGCTGAGTTAAACCTTGAACTCGGATCTCCATTGAGATGTCACGCATGGTGTCAATTAAAGCTTTATCAGCTGTAGTGGCCATAATTTCTATCAGTTGCTAACAAGATTAATAATAAAGCAATGCAGATTCAACAGTTTTCAAGGAAATGGTTAGGATGCACCTTACTTGTGGTTTTGAAGCGGTGGCTGATGGCGAACCCAGTGTTGAAACGAAACTTGAACTTCAGATGATGGCAGAACGATGCGTTGAAAAATATCTAGAAGCGATGAAAAACCACTTGAAGCGTTGAAAAACTATTGAAAGCGTTGAAAAACTGCTAGAAGCGTTGAAAAACTATTTTTCTGAAGTGATGTTAGCAGACTTGAAGCGGAGAAGTCGGCTTATAACTCGAAGAACTGGAGAACTAGTAGAGATGTTGATCAAACTTGAAGAAAACTTGAAGTTCTAGATGAGTTGTAGTACACTTAAGTTGGATGAAGATTTTTCAGAATCCTTGTAGAGCTCTAAAAACCAGATAGACGTATTGCTGAGACCGTGCGGATTCCAAAAATATATAGTTTATATATACTAAAGTTGGATGATGTTGACACTTATTTTGTTCTATGTAGACCTCTAGTAGCGGGCGCTGAGGCGAACGGCTATGAGTCACTGGCCTCGGCGGCTGAGGGTAGCGCGCGGTGGGGCGGCGCGGCGTTCGATGACCTTGACGTCGGTGGCAGTACGGTGGCGGCTCGCGGCGGCGCGCGGGCGGTGTTGCGTCACAGCAGCGAGGGGTGACGTCAGGAGCGTGTTATGCGCGGCTACTGGCAATCGAGCGCTCTATAGTTTATAGGCTTTTGCGAGCGTTTTTGAACTTGGAGATAAATTTTTCTTGCCGATGGGATTTGTAGAGATGAGTTCTTGAGACTGGCAGGGAAGTTGAGTCGCTGGTGACGATTTGAGTCTTTGATGACTTAGACTCAAAGTGGAGTGCTGGCAGGAGTGTGGATGGTCGATGGTAGCTGGCTGGCTGAGTCCAAAAATATTTCTAAGTCCCGTGGCTTAGAAAATTAAAGTTGATAACTTGGTCCGCTTGCAGTTATATTATAGATGTAATTCGATCCGGGTCACGGCACCATTCATATGTCACCAAGATGGGCTCTTTGGTGTGGCTGTGAGTCGTTGCAGCGTAGCGGTTAGGACCTCGTCGTGGAGTGATGAAGAGACTTTTTGCCTAAGTCCAATTTATTCCACGTTTAGCCTGGCGTTGTGAACAGGCCGTAACTCAGCACCAGTTCCAACACTCTATCCGGTCAGCACCTTTTCACCACTATCGTCACATAGCACTGGCAGAGTCTTCCCGTAGCACTCGCGAGATGTTGTCACACTGAAGTCTTCTGTATCACTGAGCTTACTAGGGGCAGAACAGCGGGTTTATATACCACAAAGACGGTGGATTTCAAAGAAGTGGCCGCTTACATGAAAGAGTACATCGAGATCAGGCTAATGCATTTTAGGGCACATGACTGGGTTCATACTTGAGTTCATCTAGTAACATCGGGTGAGAAAATACGTCGGTCGGTTAACATTAAAGGGTACGTTGAGATAACGCTAATGGTTTCACATGGTCCATACCAGAGTTCAACTATACCATCGGGTGGGATAATGCATCCTAATGGAAGGCGGCAGATCACAGGGCGGACGTCCATTAGACACAAAGAGGCCGCCAGATAACACTAAAAGGTGCATTAAAAGCGGGCGCAACGAACTGGTCACACAACCTAGTGTTGCTAGGCAATGGATACGGATGAGACAGTTATTATGTCCAATATAATTGTTGGTAATTGTGAAAAGATGAAGTAATTAAGAACCGGAAAAGAATCTTTATTACAGACCACTTCCTCCTTTTCTTGTTGTCGTCATATGTGAACAGCCCGTAAGGTATGTGACAAATATTCTTGACAAGAACTTGATCTTTGTATACTCTTGCTATCCCATTAGACTCGAGCCTCACAACTGTAGTCAGCACAGCAAGAAGTCCCAACCCTCCACCAGTCTGGCGAACGGTGCCTTAACAAAACCCGCCCCTGGCCATCCCGCAGTCTGGTTTCCAGTGCTTAAGGTAATTCACCGCCAATGTTTACCTGGCCTCTGACCCTGGAGCATGAGTTCTTGTCTGAATGGGCCTGCTTGACCCTAGTTTCTGATGTCAATCGATTATGCGACAAACAATTCATCAATTTCTCAGGTCGGCAACAAACATTTAGATGTTTCATGCCTATGTAGGTTTTCATTTTGAATACTAATAAAAGTAGTTAGGTGTGAGATGGGCAGCCAAAGTTCCAAGCGAACTAACTTCCAATGACAGTTAGATAATTGTTGGGATTAACGACACACCAACTGCAAGGTTATACGGCGTCGCCAACTTAACCCTGTCGAGACAGTTTTTGGAGATCCGACCGAAAATATTTAGTGGACCCGCCAGGCCTCGAACCTTTGGCTCAGTAGGCAGGTGACTGCCTCTGAGCCACACATTATCTCTATCAATGCTTGCTCGACAAGCACCGCAGACAAATCCCTTGTTGAGTGTAGTGCTACCATTAATAACTATTTTAAGTTCATGGTTGCGGTCAAAGTAGTTTTAAAATGTTGTTTCAAACAAAAACTGACTGAAATCTACTGGTTCAATTGATTTCATGATCATAGTGGAAGTCGAAATGTATGCTCGATCCAGTTATTTTGTCAAGCATCGAAAAAAATGAGGTCAGTTAGAACTCTAGCTTTTTTTGGGGTGGGGAAGCTTCTCGACATACCGACGGCCAGGTTGACATGGCGTCGCCAACTCTTTCCCTGTTGCAAGGGCTTCTCGGGAGCCTGCTTGCTCTTTGTTCAGGGAAGCCGCCGGGCCTTGAACCCGGGTCGGCTGCGTGGCAGCCAGCTACGCTGACCACTCCACTACCGCGCCCGCGCTACGAACCTTTCCAAGTTTTTGTAGCAGAAATCAATGGTATAATTGTTGAAGATTCTCAGTTTGTACACAGTTTCCCAGGCCTGTATGATACAGGCTTGGGAAACTGTACAGGCTGTATTTGCGGGCAGGCATTGCCAGGCTAAGTGCTTTGGACTACAAACGGCTTTTGTTTCATGTACAGCATTCTTTAAAATAAAGCTGCAAACCAAAATTTTCCATGCCGGTATGGTCAAAAGCATACGCCTTTTATCATGTGAAAATCAAGAGCAGGAAGATTTTCGCTCTTTCTTCTGGTAATGGAATGTTTTTTAATGAGTGCATATCTTTCTACATTCCTACGATCAGCTGTCAATCACTTGTCACATGTCCTGTAAATTGGTAGTAAGCTTGGATATTTTCACATCATAAATATGTTATACTGAATTGCATTGTTTGATTTATATAATGGAGCATTGCTGAGGATACAAACTACTTCCAACGTTCAGTCTGATATGTTCATTCTTATCTGACAAAATGCATCCCATTATTCCCAACGATAAAAAGTGAGATGTTACCATCAACCGTAGTACTGAAACGTTACACATAGTCATTTCCTATCTTGTGAACATTACAACGTGGTCTCGTAACTCGACTTCGTCCAACAGAGGTGCAGAAAGTATGCTGGCTGTCACAAACTCAATGCGACGTATGCCTCCTCTGTCACAAAAAGCTGTAAATGATAATTGTATACTTGAATACTATTTCCAATATGCTGAATGTCATCTACCTGTCTCTTACTTTTTGCAACAGACAAGGTTCAAGCACCATGCCATTACTACATGAAAGTATTAAACTGTGTTTTCATTTTTAGATCATGTTTATGTTTTGGAAGGAAAATTTCCAATTATGGACCATTGTTTCCAGTATTGGGATCATAACTTTTATTGGCAACTCTGACTGCAGTTTCCCCCCAATGACATGCATTTCCCTTTTTGAAAAAAGTTTCCATTTTTGGAGGAGTGTTTCCAATTATGGTACATTTCCCCATGATTAAATGTGGCAATTATCATGAAAATAATTATTATTGGGAACTAATCTATGAATGGGAGCGTGCACCTACACACAATTGGGAACCCTGATCACAGCTCCCCCCCACTGAACTTCTATCTCACATATCAACAAAAGGGACAAAAATGTCAATGTCAACATAGGATTTGGATCTACCTAAAATGTGTTGGTAAAGTGGACCTTAGGTAGCATTTTTATAGACAGATCAAATGCTTAAAATTTTCCCCCAACACCTGATTATCACCTGCCTGTTCATTCCTTCTTGCAGTAAAAACTCTAAGGCAACTACCCTGCATAGTGTAAAATTATGTTTATTGGCCTAATAGGTACCTACAGAGGTATTGAAGTCTCATACCAAAGAAAGATCCAGTGTAGTCAAAGTCCTGCTTTAACTCCATGCAGTTCAGGTCAAGTGCTTGCTTACCACCACTGGTAGTAAGCAACACACCCCCAACCAGCGTTTTTCAAAGTCTCTTTCTTTCTGAGATTTTCTGTGATTTCCTGAGATGAGAAGGGGGTCTACTAGGCCCCCTCCAGTGCACGTTAGTGTGTGTTTTAACACTTTGTGGAGGACTGCATTGGCACACATTTCCTATCTGTACAATGTTGACATGATAATTTGATCATGAAATCTCACCTGAATTACTGTTGTTGCCAGTCTGTTGCTGGCGCCAACTCTCCCAACTTCCTCCAGCTCCAAATCTACCTAACCAATCTTGATCTAGGGCACAAATAAGGTAAGGCACAAGCAAGCTAAGGAATGAAAACCAAGTTTGATATGTGAAAGTGCAATAGTCTCAAAGTAGCCTACATTCATCTTAGATTAGCCATGGGCAGCACTATTTATTCCAGCCAGTTTTAGCCTGCACTTATCTCAGATATACCCCAAAAATATGCCCTAAAAAAGTGGCTTCCCACCTGTGTACATTTTTGGCAGGCTCTACATCAAATAAACATTACGAACTTGTCTTGTCGCTGTTGCGTAGTTTAGGTAGAATTGCTGCCCAGCTATGTTTATTTCTTTCACTCATTTAGTACTTTTCTTAGTAGCTTTTAGGCGTACTTAGTACTAAATTCAAAGAAATAGGGACCGCTAAATCGAAGAGACTCAAACTTTAAATATTATTTAACCTGACAAAATGGACAGAGAAATACTTGATAACGTATTTGCGTTATCTTTAATGCCTTAATTATGCCCACAATCATGTATTTCTCGGAAAAATTGACTGTCACATTTCGGGCATCTAGGCGGCAACTTTCTGGCAACTACTAACAATCGGCACCATTGGGCTGCATGTTAAAATCTGGCAACTGTGACAGCGGTTTCCGGGTTTTCTGCAGCGGGGTCCCTCGTTTTAGTAGAAACTGAACACAGTACCAATATTGTATCACCGATGGTACGCTGTGCAATTGAAGAACAAAGTTGCTAAATTAAATTTATCGCTACACGCTTCATTCTGTATTTCGAAAATATGCGGTTTGATTTTGAACCATACTCTCACGATCGCTATTTTGTCACACTTATGCACTTCAATTTTCATAAATGTGTCACAAAACCCCAGTAGCCGAGTTGGCAAGTTTCTGCACCTCTGTCGTCCAATTCCTCGCTTGAGTCCTGAGTGGGGAGGGCAGGTATGACAGAGCCTGCTCAGGGGCGGGCCTCGTGTCGCCGTCCGGGCTGACACGGACCAGCCGGTGAACCTGGTGGTGACATCTTTGGCATCGATATGGCACGGGAGGCTCCACACGACCAACACCGGCACTCTTGTCCAAAGAGAAAATACAACTGATGCGGGATCACGCTGAAAGATTCTGTGGACGTGCCATAGGCACGTCAAGTGCGCTCTCTTTATATACCGAGAACTTAGGAAACCATTTAATCGAGTCTGTCTTTGGGACTCGCGGTTATATGAGCTGATAAGTTCGTTCCCGCCGTTGGTACGTAAGTAGAGCGTACTGAAATGGTCCATATATCTGGGGTAGGCAAGAGGGACGAAGCTCGTTCTAGGTGTTGAAATAAACATATGTTATATCATCAACGGGATCGAATTTGCTTTTCAGACAGCTTTTTTATAATCATGTAAAGTTAATGTTTTTATAGCTAACTTGCATGTTCCTACCATACCCCACCGCGCTCTCTTTCTGGGACACTTCAACGGACGAGCGACACTAGTATGCATAAGCACACATTCACACGTCTGGTGCCCCGTCTCGGCTTAGAGCACGCCCGAAGGAAGAGAGCCAACATACCCGACGCGCACATTCCTAGTCTGAACTCTGAATGCCTTCCAGAGTCGGCGCGATGGCCCATTATTCAGAGGTGCAGGCGACGCCACCTCAGCCACACGGCACTCAGCCGGGCTGCCGTATAAGAGGAGCTTTAATGAGAAGGATGGACGTGGTCTGGGGTCACGTGTCGCGTGAGCTGGGCACCTGACAGCCAGGGTGGTAACAGCCGGGAGCGGCTGGGACGGAGCTGCGGCGTCTGACACGCGGTACCGAGTGCCCAGCGAGGACGGCTGACAGCCCAGCCATCACAGGCAGCTTGTGCTAGGTGAGGTGATCCCATTCTGAAAGGTCGGCTGTTGGATAATGGTCACTGTAGTTGTTATCGGAGGCATGGTTCAGATAAAGGCAGTTACGTCGCTGCTGGAAAACAAATGTGTGTATGTGTTTTTTTTAATTTTGGTGTTCAGGCATTGTGTCATTCGTCAAATTGCTCTGCCCATTGAACATATAATTATCTGAAGCTAAACACCTGCTGGTTAATTTGCAGCGGCATCCCATTGTCTGCAATGTTTTGAAAATACCCGAATGGACTGGAAAGGGTGGGTATTGTTCGGCTCATAGGCGGATCCAGGGGCAAGGGGCACGTGCCCCCCCGATCGACCCTCGGCGCCCCCCTGAAAGGTCGATGGCGCCCCCTGAAATGTCGCTTCCCACCCCCCCCCAGGATGCGAAAGTCGGCGCCCACCGATAGGATTTGGCGCCCACCTGATAGCTTTTGCCGGTCATAAGTGGCGCCCCCTGGTCCGGATGGCGCCCCCGGTCCGGATGGCGCCCCCGGGAAGGTGCCCCCGATCGGCAATCCTGGATCCGCCTATGGTTCGGCTCTTTTCCGCAGTTAGTCAAGGAAGACTGGTAGACATCTCTGTAAGCTCGCTCTTGTTTGTGTTTTGACATTCACTCTCCCTGTTATAGTTCATAAGCTGTTACACCTGCCCTAACATTGAGAACCAACTTCCCGATTTCAACCATTTCTAGGCATATGAAAGCTAGCGATAGCAGGCACAATTCAGTCTCCTCTGACAGGTGAAAAAGAAGTCCAAGGAAGAGAAATCTCTGAATAAATCAATTTGATGCCGGTAGTGCCAAAGGTCGATTAGGGGACAGGTAAATAAGCAGTGCGCGGCGAAATTTTGTTGTCACACCACGATAGGTCACGTCACGCCATGTCACGTCACGATACAGGAAAGGTATGGGATGGAAATGAGAAGATATGAAAATACGAGTAAAATAGCATCCGACGTGATATCATATCAAGCGAGATGCTAAATACAGAGGTCAAGAATCTCGCCAACCCACCCACGCTCGTGGGTAGCCAAATGAGGTTCAAGGACCAGAACTTGGGTAGCCAATCACGGAGAATTGACCGAGATCAAGACTTGCACTTACCAGCACATACAGGTATTTCCACGATCTTACCGCCACGAAAAATGAACGATCCATAACATGGCAATGCTACCTTGACTGATTTTAGGTACCATTATAACTATTAGTGACAGACGATACAAATTAGTGACAAATAATTTATCCTTACTCACTCGCGTTATTTCACAGCTAAGTTAGAGATGGGTAGGTAACCACATCGGCAACGAAATTGACCCATGTAAAGCCATGAGAGAGAAGTACTCTAAATTGCGATGGCATGAGAACGGTAATATTCATTCTTTTATATGAATTTGAACATTATTTTTTAACAAAAAGGGAACTTTTTATTATCTTTTAACAAACTTTGAAATCTATATCAGGATTCATAGTGAAAATACTCCGCATAAGATAGTAACTCCACTGCTTATGTTGTACTTGAGGACTCGTTTCACGGAATTAGAGATGGTCTGGTCGCCAGGCCGGCAACGAAAATTACGATTAGGGACCACTTGGGTAACCACAAAGTTTTGCGTTTCTGGCGCGCGAGTAGCGAGAAGAAAACAGTCAGAAATACGTGATGGTGTTGAAGATGCTGTGCGGGTGTAGGCTTGGTGCAGGAATTGGGAGAGGATGCCGAGGTGGTTCGCATGATATGAGGCTGTAGATTTTGACATAAATCAGAATAGGCTTCGTTACCAGTGGTAAAACCCACTACCAATTCCTGTATATTATGCCGCAACCAGAGAAACGCAGGACAAAGTGAAGACTGCCAGATCTCAAAAGCCCGGGAGAGTTGTGTGGTTTTGAGGGTGTCAATTACAGCACACATTTCAATCAAGTGCATGTGAGATATCCAAACCGTAGACCTGCGGAGATGAATATTGCAAGTTCTGGCTTTACACCTAGAAAAATATATGCTGTTTGGTGCCCATGAAGTCAGGTAAACTGCAGGTAGCTTTCTTTGGTGCATACCTAAGTCAATTTTATCAAATCAAGCTTAACAAAATTGTGATGATTCCACTAAAGTTGCCATTGAGCAGGTGAATGTGGTGATGCTCATTGACCTGCTTCAATCTTTCTAGGATTTGCTGGATGATGGTTTTGGTATTAGGAGGTACTTGTCCTCTGGCTGAGTACCTATATTTGGTTGCAGCGATTAGATATATTTAAATTATATATTCTTTTAAAAAGTAAATTAAATGGATCTTTCAAGTAGCTTAAGCCTCAGCATGGTGACTGCCGCAGTCAAATTGTGGTTGCCTGCTATCTTAGCAATGATTGATCATAGCAAGCAGTTGCAGTAAGGGTGCTAGACTCTGACGACACACATTATTTTTTTCATGTTTTTTCGTATTCGGCATTTGATAACATTTTTGACTGATTAATATGCACAGCTAATGGACACACGTTTGTATTACAGCGCACACAACTTGTAATCCCTGCACTTATACTTCCTTTCGCTGATTGGTACTAAGAGTATGCTATATGTAATTGATTAGTCTCCAAATCACTGTAAATTCAATTCCTTTTATACTTTGACTTATTGAGAGTAAATTTTTACTAACTAAGACATATTTAAAGGGAGAAATTTAAAGCTTCAGTTCACACAAAAGTTTATTTCACTTCAGGTAGCCATGTTGGTTGCATCGAGGATGTGTGGGTAGCCAACCTGAGATGTCCTTTACCTCTGGCTTAATATCGGGCCTAGTTATCTGATTGGAAAGCGGTCTTTAATTAATATTTCATTCATGTTATACCAATACCATAAAAAATATATGTAAAATATATTTCTGATCGGACAACAAGGTTTGCTACTTAGCGTGACACACTTTACAGTCGGATGTTACCTTTGCGTTTCTTTAAAAGGGTGAGTTTTAAATCTAAAGTCTGTTTATTTGTTTGGCTGATAATTAGTGCTATATGAGCAGCAGGGTCATGTCCCAATAAAAGCTCGAGGCAGGAATCATAAGCATAGGCACGGAAAACGAGTCCCATATAACTTAAAGTAAAAAAGGAGTCAATAAACTTAAAAGTGCCAATCACCTTGCGAGCTGACTAAATGTGCAATTAAAACAGTAAACACGTACATTTAAGAGAATCGAAGAAAAAACTTCTTCTTTAACCCATTAACGCCCGCACCTACTTCCAGCTTTCAAATTGGCAAAACAAATGTTTTCCTATGTTTAGAATATGCCCAATAAGATGTCCCGAAAGTTTTAAATCGATACCACTTTTAGATTCTGAGATATGACACCGGACAAAAATGACCCGCTGGGCGTTTGGGACATCGGCTGGCACTGCGCGGCCGGCTTCCGGGCGGCGCAGTCACCACACTCAGCGGCCCAATGCGCATCGCTTTTACTGCAGTTTTGTAAGTGTTTTTATTTCCTCTTGTATACTGGCCATAGTAAAATGTTTAGACGGTTTTATGCTCTTAAGGTTTAATTAAAGACAACACTAACTGCATTTGCAAATAGTATACAATAGTGGTTAACCTAGACTGATGATTTGCGGGGGATAGACTAAAATTGTGAACGCCATAGTATTTTAAGAAATTTTTGAATATCAAAGGTTTTTGGAAACCGTTTCTCTTGTCTCTACCCCCTTCCTCCTCTGCCTCCCAGACTTTGTGACTGATGCCCACTGAGCTTTCAACGAGCAATCGCAATATTCAGCATAGAGATGAAAAGTTTTGAAAACTCAATCCGTTATCTCCCCCACGCGGTGTACATTTGCTTGATTAATCTCCAAATATCCAAACGGGTCCATTTCCATCTTTCCAACTTTTCTTTGGAGCAAGTAGCGCGCTCCATAGTTGCATCAATGTGAACCTCCACATTTCCAGGCACGCCACTGGTCATTGTAACGCTGGTCAGCACATCATCTTTCTCATCCTCATGACTAATGTATTTTGTGATGGTATGATGATATGCACCTGATCCGCTCCGCTATCTTGCGCACTTAAAACAACTTATTTTGCTTCTTTTCCTGCAAAACATTTGATCTGTGGCATCGCTAACAACTATGCTTTCGATATATTTATGTTTCCATGACTGGAGATTTCCTCTCGATCCAGGAGGGGTTCTGGATGGTTTAACGCTAGCACTGCAACCCAAGCCCTAGACAACGTCTGTGGGAGACAAAAAAAATCCAGGCGGGTCTTGACCCTCCTCCTCCCCGGGATGTTCACTCATGGTAGTTTCACTTGACTAGAACCAAGCCGCAATAGTGCTAGTTGCGTTTTAGACAGAAGTTCTAGAACTTCCCATGCTTTCACCCATTTCAAACTGCTCCGGACGTTTGACACTACACTATCTTGTCAAAACAAACCAGCGTGGCGGCCGCGATAATTTCTAACACATTTTGTCAGCTGGTCATTTGCTTTCAATCAGTAGTGGACACAAGGGGGCTAGGAAGGCTTAACCCCCCCCTACCGAAATGTCAGTGTGCCTATAGTAAATGCATTACTGAGGGCTGTTCCGAGGCCATGGCGGGGGAGGCTCTAGATCCCTAACCCCCCCCACCACCCAATGAAGTCCTCAATCCGCTACTGTTCTCTATCCTCTCTATCCACTACACACAATCCATCAATGGGAAAAGACAAGGCTCTGCTAGCTTAACAGTGAAGTCAGTGCTAAAATTTCGATAAGTTTTCAAAACCCCTGAAAATTGTATTTAATAACGCCTTTACAAAATACTGGAACCCATAAGTGTCGCCACCGGCAAAAAGTGGGGGGCAGCCAAACTTCAACCTGATGCTGACAGAAAACTTTCAACGTCAGGACCAAAAACTGTTCGAATTTGGGCTCTTCGTTGCCTCCCGCAGCGGCTGGATATAAGAATGTCCGGTTTTCTCTTTTGACTGAGATCAGGAAATTTTTGGCCAAAGGGGGGGGCCAGGCCCCCCTGGCCCCCCCCTTTTCTGACGCGTATGCTGGAACCATCTTGCATGTTTCCGTTAAAAATATGCGATAATCATTCCCAAAAGAAGACAGAACCCGAAAACGTTAGGAAGCATTTCATGAACTTCAAAGTTTCCAAAGGTATCGACATTGCACTAAAAATCTTCAGATTTGATGAAAAATATCTAAACTGGCAACCCTGCATTCGCAGGACCCACAATGCCTCCCTTCCCTCTAGGTAACATCATGCACCTAACACACTAGACGGGAGGACAGGACACATCCTTTTCCTCATTTTCAGCGGCCCGCAGATGTCCGCAACGCCCAGCGGGTCATTTTTGTCCGCTTCATATTTGACGATATCTCATGGCAAAGCCGTTCAAGAAAATCTTACTGCTTCTTCACCATCTGACTCCTAGTGGTCTTGGCTTAATGTCAATCATGCAAAACCTTTTCAGCTTTCCATATGTTATTGCGAGATACAAAATTTGCCGAACTATCTCACGCTGACCAAAACCTCGCCAAAATAAGTTCCACCAAAATCGTCTCATAAAAACCTAGAATTTTCAAATATATATTTCCAGCTTATCCACGCTCTGAAACACACATACATATCTATGATAACATGAAGATCACTTCACTGATACCGATTCTGCAGCCTACCAAAGTCAGAGGACAAAAATGACCCGTTGGGCGTTAATGGGTTAAGTCCCAGGTAACGACTTAATATCGCAACAAACTTACATCTTACATCGTAAGCTAATAAAAGATAATTGGTCAAAATTGTATCTGAAACATCGTTGACGTATCGGGCGAAGACGAGAGGCTAGATAATTCCACCTTCCAGCGTTCCAGAGCGCACAGAATCCCAATCAAAACTCTTTCCATTGTCAATTTCGGAGCCGCACCTGAGATTTTTTTCAATTCGTGAATGGGAAGTTTGTGATTGATGCTATGGAACGCCACTGAGTAGTCTGTATAAATAACGTCTGTTTGATGGCTTTATGTGTTCGGTAGCCTTCCACGCCAATTTTAAAAGGCAAGCTAAATTTGTGTCACATAATCGGCGTGGGACAAAACCATGCTGTGCAGGACTGGCTGCATGTGAGAAGGGAGGGAAGGATGTCACAAATGCACCTTTCGAGGAGTTTGCCAGGCAGCCAGGTAAGCGAGACAGAACGATAGCTTGAACGTGAATTCTAGGCCCTTTTATTCTCAACATATATATCAGGCCATCATTTTTTGCCATATGACCCTGGCAGTTGGTGCGTCGATAAGCCCCAGGCCATCATTTTATTTTCTTAAGAGAATTAAAATGATCCAACCGTATTAAGAAATAGGACTTTTTTAACTTGCAACAGGCCAAGAAGGAATTTCTCTTACCTATTATGCCTTAAAAAGTCCAGGATTAGAGAAACTTGCAAGAGTATCAGGGCAGCATTTCCCGGATCGGCGACGAAATCCAAGAAGTTTCGGTACCTGTTTTTAAATAGACACAAAAAGGAAAGGAAAGGAGGTAATGATATCCCTCAAAGTAAGTGTGTGTATTGGGGCTTATAGGGCGCTTTCAGCATCTAGGCTATATCGCGCCCACCTCAAAGTAAGTGGAAGGGGGCAATCTCCACCGGTTCGTTGCTTGACAAAATCCATGGCACTATCCAACGGAATCAGTTTAGCGCTACTGCGAAAGCTCGATGGCATTGGTTGTCTTTGAGAACGCTGCTGATTCCCCTCACCAACACTAGGGCTGGGAATCTTGGCGAAGATAGACGCAGGTCATGGGGAGAAAATAAACAAAAAAAACAGTCTCAGGTAGGAAGTTTGAGGGGACGCACCCATTGGTTCACTAGTTGAGGGAAGCATCCTTCGCCCCCCTCCCCCTCACGCCCCTACCACCGCCTTTTTCGACACCTATAACGCTATCCATGCTTGCACTCATGCTACTCTTCTCATGTCTTCTCTTTCGGGGCTGCGTGACACCAGACGAATTGTGACGTCAGATCATCCCCCCAGGGTGAGGTCACCACCCCGGGATGACGTCACCAGCTCGTGACCGACCTCGGGAACGCAACATCAGACCCATTAGTCCTGGCTGGCGTGCAGCCAACGGCCACAGTGCCCGAAGGCACGCCTGTCCACCGCCCGACACCGTCACCGACGGCCAGCCCACGTCGCGTCGGTAGCGACGATCCCCGGTGTCGGCGGCGGCGCGACCCCCAGGCCAGAACGCCGGGATCCTCGGCGCCGCTGCAGAACTGGCGCCGTTTGTCTCAGACACTCTCTTGTTATCAGAACATGAGTGATAGTGTTGCAGTTTTATGCTGGTGGTGTTAATTAAACACCTTGAATCAAACAGACAAGGATGTAGCGCAGACGAAGTCTCGTCGGCTCTGACTGATGGGTGTTTTATTCACAAGCACTGGTGGATCTAGGACTGGGATTCGGGACGGGGGGCTCAATAAGGGGACTGAAATTTGGGGAGCACGGAACAGAAAGCCGTGGAGAAGAATTGGTTCAATGAGAGCTGAACCCTTTTCGATTTATTAGGAAAGTGAAGACTGGCTGTGTAGCCATTGTGTTGCCTCTGCCCACTCATTCTGTATTTTACTCATGTGAGGTACTGGACTGTTCTGGGGGTGGGATGACAAAAAATACCCCCTTGGACCAGCAATGGTTCCTTTGGTTCTTGTGGACACTCCAGTGCGAAGGGTCATAGTTGTAAATCTTACTTGCGTATCATTGACTTTTCCGTGGCTGCTGTAACTCACCAATGATGCTCCACGAGAAATCTCCACATCCTCGCATCAACTAAGCGCAGTCAGCGGGCGTGCTGGCAGTTTTACACAATCATCTATTTCAGGTGAGCTATGGCATCCGTGAGAGGCATTGTCCCACGTGACGTTAGGCATCGAGCAAGCATCAGCACAACGAGGCACGTGGGGACATCGTCCGCATCGGCACTCGTCCTGAGAAAAAGACAATAGCGGCTCGTCCGCTTCTCGGACTACGCGCTAATGGCGCAAAGCTCTTCACTCAACACGCCCGCTGGAGGGGTCCTAGTGTCACCATCTATATTTTGAAAGGCTGCCGGAGAACAGTACCGAGCTGAGAGATGGATTGCTGATACGGGCAGCGGCGTATCCAGGGGAAGGCATTTTCCCCTCCAAATAGAAAAGCTCGGGAAAAACATGCATTTGTACTGTCCCCCCCTCCCTTCCCCCGCTCACACACCAAATCTGTTGACCTTTTTGCCCTGGCTTCTTTTTTAGTTTACAAACAAGGCTTCGGTGCTTCAGCTGAACCAGTCAACTTCAGTGTAAACATTGCACCTTTGTCCTCTTGACACTTAAAATCGTTTTTGGGTGAATGATCCGTGGATAGAAAAAGCAAGCATCTTGTGGCCACATTCTTCACCACTTGACACTATTTTTTTGCTTTTCGACTTGGGTTTACTTCCTAAACCTACTGTCTATTTAATCGTGGTCAAAACTTTTACCGCCTGACATTTTTGCTTTTGCTTTTCGACTTTGGTTTGGCCCCTCAAACCTTCCTGCTAGATCCGCCATTGGACAGGGAGAGAGTAGATGACACTGTTTGATTGATGACATAGTTATCGATTGATGACACTGCTTGGAACATCAGTCAAGCGTTTTTCTAGTAGAGCCTTTCAAGGTCAGATTTGAATTTTGGTATACCGCAAGGTAGCAAGGCTTAACCCGCGCCCCACCGGGGGTCCGGCGCCACCTTCGCCCCACCGGGGGGCCATCGATGGCCCCCCTCTAACTCCGAAAATATGGGCGTTAGTGCAAATCTGCAAAGTGCAATAGAAAGCTCGCGTGAATTCAGTAAGAAATTACTTCGCATGTTTTAGTGCTCAGGTCAATGGTTTGACCTCCAGAGGTCAAATTAGGTCAAGATCGGCTATTTTCATTCAAATATGCAATGATTAAGCAAACTGGGCATAACTCTTATGTCATTAGAGCTATTGAGGCCTGGTAAAGTACATTTGATAGCAAATTGCCAGTACTTTTTCCGCTATGTGGGACGTAAAGACCTCCCGCCAGTGGTTTGACCGCCAGAGGTCACCTCGTGACCTAATATGACCTGAGGTCACAAAAGGTCAAAAAGTGACCTTGCCGTATATCAAATGAAAGCCAGTGACAAGACAAACACGATGGTGTTTGTTTCATCGCTCTAGCTCAATTAGGTCAAAAGTTATGGTCAAAATACTGTTTTTGACCTCTGGTGACCTTGGATGACCTTGGAAAAGTCAAAGGGCAAATATGACCCCTGGGATCCGTGAAAGGGTGTCCAAAAACGTTGTTCTGAGCAGTCTGAGTATTTGCAATCATTTTTGTGGCTTTTATATCATGAAATAGCTTTTCCCCATGCTTTTTCAACGGGAGAGGTCGCCTCGTGACCTGACCTCAGGGCACGAAATCGAAAAATCCCGGATATACACCTTGTAGACCCTGGAGGGGTCATGAAGTGTAGGAAGTTTCAATTCGATCGACTTTGAAATGTAGCTCTTACAGAGCTCTAAAGGTGAAGTGAGGTGACCTTGGTTGACCTCGTCTGGTGACCTGACCTTGGGTGACCCGGGGTAAAAAATTTCAGGGATGATGGGAAAATGATGCAGTGAGAGGTAGAGCCCTCAACCGCGGTGCTGCGTCTCGTCGTTTTTCTGCTATCCCGGAAAAACCTTAGGGGGGCCATCGATGGCCCCCGGTGGGGCGAGGGTTAAGACCACTTCACCTACATTATCGTGCAAGTAGTGACTTTATGGGGATCATGCATGAACATTCATGCTTTTTTTTAATTTTTAACTCCGCTCTACCCGATGACAAGTGGCGTCAAATCTGCTCCGTCTTTATTCTCGCTCGATCGTATCTTTATCGTATCGTATCTTTACTTGAGCTCGATCGCGTCACTCCTCGCCGACGTATAAGCGTGCGTTCACAACGTTGAGCGCCTCCCAATTCAGCTGCCACGGGGGCCTGCTGCAGCGCCGCCGCGCGGCTCTCGGCGCTGTGCACCGCCCTAAATAGGGAGCATAGAACAGAGGGAAGTCTGAACAGACAGTGTAAATGCGCGATCCACCGTGACTGCGTCGAGCTTCACAGCAGAGAGATTAACCAGAGACGCTGCGGTGAACTGTGGCGGGTCCTCTGGCCGGTGGTAGGGCATAGGGAACAGCCGTCTTCCATACCCATCACACCGAATGCGTTGAACGATTATTGTGTTTCGATTGGACCCAGTACAGCGCGAGGCATAGCCCGCCCATAAGTAAAAGTTCCTGCCCTTCTGCCTAGCGTCTCTACATCTATTTTCGAAATTGCAGCCAATAGACTTAGATACACTCTGCATAATATTTGGAACCATGCGACCCTCAAAATCATCCGGATCAGATGGTATCAGCATCAAACTGCTTCAATTTTTTCTACGGGGTGCGCTTCACGCTTCTAAATGTCGTCAATTATAGCTTATAATCTCCTAGATTTATGGAGGCGTGCTCCAGGTACACCCATCTCTGGTTGCATGGTCGATGCGGAACCATCTGACTCTCAGTCTACCTCCATTCTTTCGGTAACTACAAAACTCATCGAGTGTATTGTAGAAAAACAGCTTACACAGTATTTGGAAGAAAAATTCTTGTTTTTCTAACGTTCAATACGGTTCCAGAAAAATGCATTCTACCGAGACAGCGCTCCATGCCATCTCTGATACTGTTTTGTGTGTCATGGATCAAGGCGGAATTTCAATCCTGGTGCTATTGGACCTTCGAAAATGCTTTGATGTGATTCAACATTACAAACTGCTTGAAAAAACTTTTCTAGGGCATTGATCAGTGACGGCGGAACGTCCGAATCTTAAGGGGGCACCATGGACTTTTCAACTCATTTCTTTCCAGTCAACGCCAGATGGTTAGTGTTAAAATCTCTGATTTAAGGGGGCATCGTTCCCGGTCCCCCCCAGTCCCGACGCCGGTAGTATTGTGCGGTTTGGTTCCACAGCTATCTTGAGGGGGGGTGCAGGTGCGGCTGCATGGAAACGTGACCGACGCTGATCGCGGAGCGGGCGGCAGCTACCGAGTTGGGGGTGCCTGTCCCACCAGCTGTGTCTGCAGAGCTGGGGGGTCTAAATCTGTTTGAAACCAGGAGGTCAAAGTGACATTTTCCAGGGGGAGCGCTCAGTTGCATCTTGTACGCGCTGTTCACAAATGACCTGATCTTGTGCATCGGAGAAGGAGTGACGACACTCTGCTACGCATACGACACAAGTATCATGGTTTGTGGGAAAAAACGAGATTTGAATTTTGCGATATCGCCGTTTGTGGAGAATACCCTCAGCTCTGCCTTTCATTTCTTCCGCCACAATAGCATGAGAGCTAACACTCGAAAGACGCAGAAGGTCGTGATAGGTGGTCAGGCCATGCTTTGCGATCTGCCTCCGGTCTCCCGAACTTTTGCGGAAATACCATCACCGACTCGTGTGTCGTCAAAAGTCTCTGATTAATGATCAATCAGCACCTTACATACCAGGCATAATTATGTTTCATCACCAAAAACCACACTGGTATTCTCATGGCTCTGAATCATGCACGGCACGTGATCCCTCCCTCGGCTCTAAAATTAGAAGTTGAATCACTGCTAATATCTACAGTGCGGCATTACATCTCTGTGAATAGTTCATCTCCCCATCAGGGGTACCATCAGATGCATCCAAAAAAATTTAAGTGCTATGTCCGTGTGGTGATGGGACGACGCAGCTATGATCACAAACCTTAAGTTATGGAGCGACTCCGCTGCTTTTCGGCCAGGAAATTGATCATATACCATATATGTAGTTTATGCCATAGAGCGTGCTATTGTATGTGGATGGTCAGAGGGCTTGGCCAAGAGGATTGGTAGCCGGATCACAATGTTCATGGTGTCAACACACGCTGTACGAACAGAGGACGCTCCCTCGGATACGGACGGAGGCGGGCCGGCGCCGCCCCTGTTACCGCAGCGTAGACTCGTTAAATAACCTGGCACTTTTACCTGGCACATACTATTTTTAATCAAATTTGAAAACGGTTTAATACGTTTCGCCGGATGTGGCTTAGATTTTGTTGACTCGAGACTCGTATTCATAACTGTGTGCACTTTTTCCTCTTTTTAGCTGTTACAACATCAACTTTTCCCTGACGTGATTGTGTGAAAATCCCCTGTTGCTGTGGACATCGGTGAAATATATTGCATTGATTTGAATTGAAACAATGAGGTACAGGTCATTCAAAGTTAAGCTTAGAAATGGTTCCAGCCCTATTAAATGTGAGTATCTTTCCTACATCAGTCTTAACCCCCTGTTGAATATTTGGGGGCGGGGATGTGGAGTGGTCAGCGTTGCTAGCCTCCACGCAGCCGGCCCGGATTCAAGGCCCAGCGGCTTTCCTGAACAAGGAGCAAGCTGGCTCCCGAGAAACGCTTCCAACAGGGAAAGAGTTGGCGGCGCCATATGACCCTGGCAGTTGGTGCGTCGATAAGTCCCAAAAATTATGATGTCGGAATATTTGGTTGCTTCTGCCATGACAGTGGTGGTTCTCAGATTTTTCTGGCCAGGTCCGAGTCTTAAGAACTTCAGTGAGAAGTAGCGAGGCATGAATTTCAGCCACAAGTATCTGACAGGCATCGCTGTCTCGGGAGGTATTGATGTACTACAAACCAGTTATGCAGGTGCAGAACAGTGCCCGTCAAGATGAGACCTAACGCCGGAAGTGCTATGCACTGATTCATTACCGCACGTCGGATGAGCCGTGCTGTGGACTTGTATCAGATCGGAAGCCACGGACTGTATACCTTGGATTGGTCTCGGTTGCAATTCCTTGCTACTCACCGTCTGTCTCAGCCGAGGTGAGCAAGCCGAGGTGGGCGTGGACGCATGACGTGACTCGACATGCTTCAATGCGCAAGGGAATTATCATAGAGCATTATGTTGAAAGATAACAGCACTATTGTGACGCTGCTAAAAATAAGAACTTGCTCTAATCTTGTTGTGTGGTTATTGTTTGCAGGGTTTAGCAAGCGGTGAAGCGTTCTTCAACCAGCGTGAAACGCTTTCCCTCTGCCGGACGAACAACCCACTGACCTCCCTTTGCCGGACGAACCACCCACTGACCTTCCAATGCGTATACATGTATACTGGATATGTTTCTAGCAGTAATTTTTCTTATCTTCTCTAACACAGCTGATCCCCAAAACAACAAAAATAGCTAGTTTAAAACTAGTTAAAAAAAACAAAAGTTGGCCTAAGAATAAAAATAAAATAGTTCCTGGAATAATCGTCATGCTTGCCTGGAAACTCGATATTATGTCTTCTAGACACTACAACTATCATCGATAGAATGAAGAATAAGGCTATCTAACAGCTTTCGCCGAACGGTCCCATAAGTGTGACTGCTCGCGTTGGCTCTGTTTATTTCTGATATTTTTGTCAAAGCCGAAGTTTTAATTTACGTCCTTTAGAACACTTAGTTCGATGACGCTTGCTCAAATGAACACCATATGGTTTCTGATACATAGTTTAAATCTTTCTGTGATAATTCAGAGCATCTTGCAATACTAGTACTTCCGAACAGTGCAACATATGCTGCATTCTACCTGGTTTCACATCCTGCTTATCTACTTATGCACTCAGCTATTTAGTGATTTCGGTCTGCCATCAAGGTTTTAACTTCATAATGGTTGCTGACTCTGATCCGAAAACAGTGAACCGCCTAGCGAACCGAAACGCAAGAAGAAGGAATAGCCCTCTGCGCAAGCGTGGTTACGGTACACTTCAGAATTATGATAGAAAACGATTCTATGCACCTTGCACGAATATTCGGTCAATCTAGCCGAATTTTGTTATGTACACGTGCATTCCAGTCTAAGAATAGCCACGTGTATTTTGTGGGGCGGCACAATGTAGTAAAATGAATAAATAAATAGTTCACTCACGTTTAGCGCAGAGGGTGAAAAAAAATGTTTTGCTCAAACTAACGTAGACTTCGGCGATTAGAATGTGCACCAGTTAAAGTTACGTCAGTCTTAGCCAAACGATAATGACAATTCAAGACTATTCGTTTTCGAATAGACACAACTTTTCAGTACGAATCTGTGATTTCATTACAGACATTAAACTTGGAAGACAGTGTTGCACCAAATCTACCAGGAAGAACTAAGTTATAGTGTTTACGTCGAATCAAATACTCAAGTTTTGGCTCATACCATCGACGTAGTGTCAAATGCACTAAACAGCGATTCAACAACTTCATGCGATAGCATAAATTATATTATATATATCCTGCTATCCGTGAAGGGAATCGAATAGCACAAATAAGTATACATTCAAACGCAATAATCATTCAGCACCTTGAAGATAAAATGGGTGCAAAAACAGTCGCAGTCCATTTTATGATCCCCCGACTTCGAATTCGAGATCGGTAGCGATAAGCATTGTTAAAGCAAAAGCTAAATTTCGTGAAGCAATAAATCAGGAAAGTTATTTTGACACACTTCACAGTCATGTACAGGTACACTGCCACACAATAACCCAATTATTCTCCTTCAGGTGTAGCCCGGTGGTTTTACCCGTCCGAAGATGCATGGCGTTCAATCATTCCAAAGATTTGTGTTTGACTACCCAGTAATAAATCACCAGACGGCAACTGTGGAAGAACTAACACGGGATCACCGAGTGCTTACCTGAGGCGTCCAAACACAGGCAGAGGAGAGACTGGTCCGGGACTGCGACTTGGAGCGCGATTTCCACAGCTTCTTGGCTACCACCCGACTGCCGTGGTTTCCGGCAGTCTTGGCTGACTTCTGCATCACTGTGGAGAAAAAGCCACGCTTAGAACCTGGAGGCTGTTGTTGTTGCAGCAGCTGCTGTTGCTGCTGCTGCTGCTGCTGCTGAAGGGTACTAGCGGGCGAGGGATGTGCCTGAGGTGGCTTCGCACTGGACTTTCGTCGGGCAAAGAAGCCGGGTTTTCCCGGGGAGGACGCGGCGGCTTGGGGGAGGAGGAGGTCCGCTGTACACAGCCGGCTATCACGGGTACCGGTGACGCACACGGAGACGAAATGGAGGCCTTGGACGCATGTGTGGAGACAGTGGTGCAGGCAGCTTGTGTATCGTGCGAGCCGCCGCCGCCAGCCACCACCGGCCGCGAGCCGGCGAATATATCGTCCCCGGTGCACTCCCCGGTCACGTCCAGACTCGTTCGCGCGCTACTGTACAGACTGAAAGGCGGCATCGTGGAGGACTCCACGTCTGATAGCGTTAGGTCACGGGTGCCAAGGTCGTCACTCACAGTTATGGAATAGCGCGGACTGAGCGGGTCCAAGGACTTATCATCAGCACTGGCGGATAACTCACTCTCAGCCTTCGACAGCTTACGCATCGACCTGAAACTAACGAACGCACCGCGTAAAGAGTCTAGAATATACTGGGGTAGGGGTTCGCCCACTTGGATTCCCCCTTCGTTTTCGCTTTTTCACGTCTGGCGGCTGCTGCGGAGCACTGGCTGCTGTCCCGGAGGCCGCCGGTGTGGCGGTGGCACCCACAGCACGAGTCACCTTACCACCACTTCTGATGGCTGCTGGTAGAGCAGACTTTGGTGGATCGTCCAGGTCTAAGGGCTTGATGTCCTCGCTCATGTCCTCCAGCGTGTCTGCATTGATGCGCTTCGACTTGATGTTTCGCAGTGTTTTGTCGTAGTTCACTGTTTTGAAGCGGTCCTTTTTGTCCTTGTCTCGTGTTGCAGAGTCACGGCGTGCCATTTTCATGTAACGGGACAGCTTATCACCGAATCGGTCCAGCATTGGAGACGGCTGTTCCTCTTTCTTCGGGGCCTCCTTGCCGGGCTCTTTTGGCGGGGGCTTCAGCGCTGTCGACTCTTTACAAAGGTCGCCAAACACGCTGACACCTGAGGTCACAGAGGTCGGAGAGCAGTAGGGATCAGCCCTGGAGTCGACCACGGAAACAGGACTGAGGGGCGTCTCTGGAGTGCTCACCTCTGCCTCAGTGCCCTTACCACTGTCCGTCTCGACCAGCGGCAGAGGAAGCAGCGGCTCCTGGAGTCGAGAGTCTGTCTGCACGCCCATGTGCCTCATCGCCTTCTTGACGCCATCCTGCTCCAGTTCCAGAGACTCTCCTACCGTCACCATGAGCTCCTCCTCCTCCTTCTCTTGTTCCCGGGTTTGCTCCTGACGGTGCCGTAAACGCTCCTTCAGTTCTTCAGCGTCAGCCGCATCGAAGCCGACCGGCGCCACTCGTGACCCAGAGGAGAAAGCTCGGGAGCCCACACTTCGATACGCCTCTGAACTCGCACCATAGGCTCCATCCACCAGATCAAACATGGGTGCACCGGGCCCAGCCAGGTAGTCCTGGTCTTCGATGACGGTGATTTCATCATCTGAGCCAGTCAGACTGCTGTCGGCGCCCAGTGTGGTCGGAGTGTCGGAGAGGCAGGAGGAGACTGGCTCCTCGTCTACCTCCTCTGCCGCATCCGCTCGCTTCTTCCGTGGCCACAATAGGAACGACTTCTCCTTCTTGCACACGTTCTGGAACTCATTCTCCAACTGCTGGTAGCCGGAGGCGCCGGCTTCCGGTGACCAACCCTCTGGGATGAGCCGGCGGCCGGCATCCGCCATGTAGCGCCATGTCTTGCGAGTCAGCAGCCATCTTTCGCTGCTGTCTCTGCGCGGCTTCTCCTTGGAGGCCATCGCGCTGGGTGGCGGGGCAGTGGGCGGCGGCGGCAGCGCCGGCGGCGGGTGGGCGCGCACCCCTCTGCACGGCGCCGCGGGGCTCAGCGGTCGGCTGGCGCCGCGGTCGACTGGTGGCGCAGCGGCGGCGGCGGTGGCGCAGCGATGCGCTGCCGCCTGGCGGCACAGCCACGCCACTTGGCCTAGCGAGTACGGCGCTCGTCGCCAGCTCCGAGAATAGCTGCCGGCTCGGATGCCAGCGCAGAGTACGGGCTTCGTCACACACTGCGCCGCCACCCGCTCCGGCAGCCCATTACGGCCTAACAATAGGTCTATTGGCGAGTGGACAGGTGGCAATGCAGTTGTAAGTGGTGTCACTGTCAGAGACTGTACGGTCCGTAGATATTTCTTGTTTTGCTGCGCTGTCGACACAAGTGTATAGACTTTCAGTCTGATGCTGCCGAGGTATTCCAGTCATCTTCTCGACAACGTCCGGTGCCGTCACAGTTATTCGTTGGAGTGTTGTTTTGGAATTTCGGTTACCTTCTGATTGAAGGATGAGCTTCCTATGATCGATAAAGACCCTTAGCACACTCTTGGGGCTAAAACCTAGATATTATGTAAATTGTTTCGGTTTCCGAAAGAAGGAGCGTGGGAATGGAGGTGTCTCGGAAACACAGTTGCAATGGGCCACTGAGCATATTTGCCAGCACAGTCACGTGCAGAATACTTAAGTCATTTGTATGCTATAAGTAATGCATAGCACCCTGTCACACTGCATATTTTGGGACAAAGGGTGACACCAATATTATAAGATTTCTGCTTTCGAAAGTAAATATTTATGGAAATAAGAAACTAATGACGAATCACCTTTGCCTTGAGCCAAACATCTGACTTATTTCATTTGGTGCAACTTAGTGTAATGGGCCAATGATGAATAAGCAAGGAATGGCAGAATATTGAGCTGCATTGCCAATTTTTCGCTCAAGGCCGGTATTACAATTTCATTTTATATGTAGCTGCAATTGAGCACGTCATTGGGACTCAAAATGGCGAGGCGCTGGAAAACTGTACCGATTTGCAACTGAGCATCAGCTTTCTCTTAACTGAAAAGCAGACTGTGGTTATCGGCCTCATCATAGCACTCACCGGCAATTGATTTATCTGACGTATAATTTATGCAAAGCACTCGACGCTGAGCAAGGCTTCACTTCAGTCTACTTGGACATTTCGAAATATTCCGACACAATTTTGTATGACGGACTAATCTTAAAATACAAAACAGATTTCGGAATCACAGGACATTATTAACTCGGCTGAAAACATACCTCACTGATCGAACACACAGAAAGGCACTGGAAAACGGATCACCAACACTCTTCCCCAACAGGACACTACATCATCACCTTCAATATCACCATCAATATTTTCAGAGCTGAAAACGCTTCAGGGAGGCTGTCCTCAGGGATCTGTGCTAGGAACTTCACTTGTAGTTTTGTATTTGAAAAGGCTGTCGACTGAAACAACAAACGAGATACTTTATTTCGCCGATGACTGCTTAAGTTACAAGCCATATCTTCTGGGCGATATGAATGCAAATTGCAACACAAACTTCACATCGACCTGGACAGAAATAACAAATACGGTCAGGAACGTTATAACCTACAATTCACCAACAATAGTTAAGCAAAGAGTATCGTCACGGCATGAAGTGTGACAGTGTCACTTTTCAAAATGGGTAACCAGGATATAATGGTATTTATATATATATATATATATATATAATGGAATATAATGATATATACGGTAAGCTCAAACCACACGCACCTTCGGATACAATTTTCAAGAGACCGCCACTTGCATGCACATATCAACAATTTGCTTAAGAAGTTAATCGCCCACTGGGCCCCCTATACTCTACTGTCTCTCTCATCCCCTGGCCTGCTCCTGGTCGTTTATGTTATACATTGCTCAGGGACGTGACCATCATGGGGTCCATGGGCCTCATGCATTTTTGAAGGCCTGACTCAGAAGGCCTTTGATACTTAAAGTCTGGAATAGCCACTTGATTATCAAAGAGGCGAGCACCCTGCTTATAAAGGAGGCATTCTTATTGGCCTATGTATGAGACCCCATTAGCTATAAAGGAGGCCCCATAACGGCCTACCTAGCAGATCACTTTGCTTAACCCTATTTCCGGCAGGGGGGCTAATATTGCCCCCCCTCAGGTTTTTCAAGAATATCTCCGAAACGGCTTGCGATAGAACTTTGAAACTTCCTGACTTTTCCTAAAACTAGTACAGGCAGGTTTTCTGAAATTGTCAATATTATATATTTACCAGGGGCGGAGCTATGGCTGGGTTTTTGGGGAGGTTCTATCCACACACCAAGTATTATCGTATGCGATGGGTTCTTTGTAAAAGGAAGCCGTCTCTGCTGATCCTGATACCAGTTATATGGTTTTATTATATCATTTTTTATGTGAGATGATAGTGCATTCACAATTGTCACTATTTGTATTCATCAGGGGCGGTTACAGCAGTTCAAAATGGGGGGAATGTTATCAAGAAGGACTAAACGTTAGTAAGTGAGAAGACTGCTTACAGCCGTGCCAGGGCGAATACAATTGGGTATATGAAAATTCAAGATAGTTATAACCAAATTCTAGATTACCAGAGGCGTGTCCAGTCACTACAAATTTTCAAAATGCATATTCCCAGCCAGTATCACCGCCGCGACTCAATATCGTTGTATATTAAAAATGTGTTTCCAATCACCCCCACCCGCCCCCCCCTTCCCACGACGAGAGTCCTTGATCCGCCTATGTCACCCCCTTTCCCAGAGCTGCCATGGGAGGGTAAAATTATCAGAAATAAATTTCAACTAGTCGAGGGACTAATATACTCATGCATACCACTCGCATATTGTTGGTATGTATTTTACCCCACTGTTTTACCTTACTGCATCCGCCCCTGATGAGTTTTTCACTTTTTTTCATTTATTTATGTGTCAAAGATGCCAAGCAGTATATCACGGCTTCTAATCCGCGTAACAAAAACTTTTTAGGTTGTATATATTTCCCCTCATAGTCCTGGTCCTGGAACTGCCATTGAATTTCGAATTTTTGCGTAACTCGAGTATATGACAATTTTGGGTCAATTATTTGTAAATCTGAACTAGTTTTGTGAAAATCGTACAACAGAGACAAGGGTTATGGAAAATCTAAAAATACACAAAAATTGTATATTTTGCACGACCTTCTCCTTAAAAATCAAAATTTTGAAATTTTCTTTTTTCAAAATAAAGTTTAGCGTCAGGGGAATCTATAGCAATTTGAATTTTCAAAATCGGCCGGTTAGATTACGAGATCTTAGGGGGGCCGATATTGCCCCCCTGCCGGAAATAGGGGTAGCCGGGAGCCTGACGGAAATAGGGTTAAGAAAGAGGCCTTCTAAACAGCCCACATAGGTGGGCTCTTTGCTTATAAAGGAAGTTTCCTAAATAGCCTAGATGCTAACCTTACTATCTCTAGGACTTAGGGTATCTATAGATGCTACCCGGATGCTAACCTTCCAGATGGCCCCCTTACATATAAACGATCTTCACTAAATGACCTAAGTGGAGGCGCCTTTACTTATAAAGGCCCCTAAATGGCCAACATAAGAGACTTCTTACTTATGAAGCAAACCCCGAATGATCTACAGAGTAAAGGCCCCCAAAAGCTACGAGGTCCCTCTCAGGTGCAGGGATAGGAGGCCCAGTTTGATCCTTGCGCCAATTGAAAGAAGAATGTGGCGAAATCCCAGACATTACTTACGTAAGACCCCTCTTCGACTATTGCGACACAGCAGTCGACTGACTCTTGACTAAAACTGACGCTCTCGGACTAAAAGTGGACACAGACCGCCATGATTATCAATGGTACAGAGTTAAGAACTATATCCAAATTACATCAGAAGCTTGGGTGGACTTCTTTGGCTGCTAGGCGCGAAATACACAGACCCGGACTCACAAACTGCCAAACACAAATTCCAAACACCAGTTCGTTGCTCCAGAGCTTCCACACACTCGACAATGTGGCTACTCGACTAACAGTAAAACACTTTGTTTTGAACTGCTCTCTTTACGAAGAACAAAGAACTCTTCTTACTCGATCACTTATACGAATATTGGGATATAACTACGAACAACTACTGGCCAAGCAAAACCTCGACCTCCTCGTATCTAGTGACGGTCTGAGTACTGGTGGCGAGCGACACGCTACTTTTGCGTTCTAAAATGTATTAATTAAATCCAGGAGGTTCATTTGAAGGTATCGAGGGCTGCATGGTTGTGCCGTATCTGGTGTCGGAGAGTGCCAGCGATGTGAATTTCCGGCTGCCTCCCGCCCGCAGCCGTGACCGAATGAAGGCCAATGAAAGTGTTTCTCTATGAATGAACACTGTTCATCAATGAATAGTCATTAGTGTACTATGATTGTGAGAGTGGCGCCGTGATTTAAGTCTGTTATGGCTTTTAAGCTAATCTCATACCACGTTATAATTTTGTTTTGTTGGAAGCTTTATCTAAGTTTGAATTTAAGATCAAGTTAACTGGTGAAATTTTGCATTTTCGATGTGTTTAGTGTCCATGATTTCTACCATCACTTGTATACCATACCTTTGATTTAACCTTCGTTCTTACTAGGGATTGGTGCAGGGGTTAGTGTAACCTCTCCCTGATGATGATCGGGGTTTTAGGGCATGTCAGCTGCTGAGTCTATATGTGCACATGATTAACAGATTGAATTAGTTCCAGGGGATTACTGGGTGTGTTACGACTGAAGGTATATGATGGGGCAGTAAGGCGTGTCTGCATGACCCTAGTTGAAAATATAGCAGCAGTTTGTAGGTAAGACTGGTTTTGCGTGGGTTGTAGATGATCTGGAACTTGATCTCATTTAAAAACTCTAGGGCACTATGGACGTCTATAGCTTCACTGTCACCGAGTAAGTCAGTCATCGGTGTTGGTGGGAAGAGCATGCTGCGGAATCTACGAATCTGTTCGCAGCCAGCGGCAGCATCGAGCATATATTTGATGCTCAGTCGGTTTTCACAGTGCGAGCAGATATTTGGGTCTGAGCCAGGGAGATAATGAACATGTGTTTCATAAGTGTGGCTTATTCGCAATATTGTCAAAGACACTTCCTCTTCTCTGCTCCACCGATTACTGGTTTCCCACTTCTTGCCTGCCATTCCTACTTCAGGAGCTCATTAAATTCAGCTTTCAGTTCACTGGCGGGGACTTTAAACGGATGCATTGGGGGCTGGACGTATTCTAATTTAGCAGCTTTGTCTGCCCTCTCGTTTCCCGGCACCCCAACATGGCTTGGAATCCAGAAGAATCGGCCAGTCATATCTCGCGTGAAAGCACCTGTAAATAGTCTTTCGATCGCTGGAACAAGGCAGGATGATGCTGGGTGGTGTTTGATTATGAATGTGTATATAAGTAATCCTCATTCACCCCTCATCCCCTCCCCACTCTTAAGGTTTCATTCTAATATGACCTGGGAAATATTTTGGCGCAAAGAGCTTACGAGGCTCCATTGATCACCATTAAAAACAAATTTAGGATTGGTTTATATCAGGTCACCGAGCTATGACCTTATTGTAAGGTATGCTATGACCTCAGCCAACATTCGTTGACCTTACGTAACTTTTTTACATTTACTGACTTAGTCTTCGTAGGTAAAATATTGTTTGGCGTTAGTGACAAAAATTTCCCATTGCCCTGCTATTATGCATAAATTTTTAGCTTTTTCTTAAGCAAACAATTTCTCGATAAATTTTTCCGATGAAATAGGACTGAATTTAATTTAAGCATTCAAAACTACCCCTGCTATTTGAATTTTGACCATCAGTGACCTTTGGCTTCTGATCTATTTTCTCGCTTCGTCTAGAATGAGGATTACTTATATACACATTAATTTTTACAAATTCTCTCAGAGTAAAACGTATGCCTACCCCGAGCTTCCTTCTTATCCATCTTCCATTTCTTCTCTCATTTAAAGTTTTTACTTCAGTAAAAACATCGCAGCACGTTTAACTCCCGCACTGGAAATTGATCTGCACGCCATGGAGTGGAGAAGGTCTGATAGCACCCCCTCCCTGAGATATCAAGAACAAATAGACTTTTTATTATAGTAAGACACGTCTCTTGATGTCGTGTTCAAGATCCGGCAGTGGTAAAATGTCCCATGCCTTTCTATATCTTCGGAGGAACTATTGGAGATGAAGTGGCGCACCATTAACTGTTAAATTTCAGTGCTGAATGATGAAATAAACATAACATATGCAAAAAAACAAATAAAAATACCAAAATAACCAGAAACATAACAAAACAAGCCTCACCATTAATGCCAATTCAGTCCATTATTCAAACTCATCCTAAATATCCACCCTAAACATACTCTACACAATACAATTTAGGGTTAGGAGCTTGAATTGGGCGTTTGCTTTTCGGTGTCAGGTATTTACTGAGGCCCATTAAATTAATAGTTAGAACTCCTAGCGACCCATGACTTTTAACAACCTTCCCTTGCCTTGGGACATTAACGTAACTCTCCCTCATCTAAAAGATCATAAATTCTCCCAAACACTTCTTTAGAGGCGGGCAAAGATGCTATGCACAGAGCGCCTTATAAAAAGCCTTTGACATTGACTTACTAGATACGTGGAGATTAGGACTGACAAATTCTGTATCTGCGTGTGCATTTCTGCTGTAAGATTTTTTCAGTATATTTCGGATTTATTTCAGCATTTCAATTAGCACGTAGTTATTGAAGCTAGTACATTTTGAAGATTGGAAAAACATGACAAGCCATGGTCAAATATGCTATGACTGCAGATGGAGACGATTAGGCAAAATTTTCTTCGTTGTAACAGAGCATGTATGCTGATGCCTCCTTCACTTTCTGTAGGAATTATTGCATGACCAGATACATGCATATTTTTTTCGCTCTGGCAATACGAGTGCATCAAAGGTGGCCCAACAACGCTCTGGACAGGAAACATGCCTTGTAGCTGTGTATTCACTGTTTCGCCCCGGCTCTTCGTGGCTAAACTGACCGTACAAAGGTTTCTGTCCTCATAGTACATAGGCCACAGAATTGTTTCAGGACCTTTCCGAAGGGTACTGGATCAAAAAGTGACGCAGTCCAAGTCTGCCACGGCTCGCGGTGTTTAACATTCTCGCTGTGATCTCTGATGGCGTCATACATTCTTCGGAGTCCGAATAATCGGCTATAGCCCACATTATTTTGGTACCCTCGACATTCTGAAGGGCCTAGACAAAGTTCCCAGCTTCGAACTTATTGCCTGCTAAGATGGGAAAAGTTTGGCATTATTAAAAGACATAATTTTACGTTACTCTGCAAACATTTCTGACCCTGTTGTCCTGACTTACGAGAGTTATAACACCACAAGGTGCTACAATAAGCAACATTATAACAGCTTTGATTTCCCTCCGTCCGATTTTCAGTGGTCCAGAGCGATGAAGCGGAGCTTGGCACATGTCCACCGTACCAGTCTGCAGCGCATTCCATCGAGCATAGTCGGCTCGGAGACGGCGTCAAACTGAGTCAGAGCACACTAACGGCGCCATCCGGCAGCTGAACCCCAGCCATGCACCCCCAATCTAATGTCTGGCCTGTATAATGAGTATCGGATTTTTACTAAGAAAGAATAAGATACTAAAACAGAACGACAGAAGTCCGCTTGTCTCATTTTTAATGACTGCATAAATGATAGAATTAGTCCATGAAGCCATATCTAAGAAAGCAGGCTTAAATTATTTGAATTACTCTACTTAAATGCCGGAAGTTCTTCGAGCAGGAATTTTGCATAGAAGAGAAGGTATCTTACGCAAGCAGCGGCCTTAGCCCGAGTGTAAATGCACAGGCAAAAATATTTGCGGTATTTTTTGGCGGAGCGGACGCAAGTCCTCCGCGAGGCGTCTGCGAGGTTCTCCTCTAATTTAGTAGAAAAATCCACATTGCTGGGGTTTAATGACACACCAACTGCCCGGGCCATACGGCGTCACCAACTCTCACCTCGTTGGGAGAGTTTTTATGGATCCGATCAACTTATTCAGAGGCTCCGCCGGGACTTGAACCCGGACCGGTGTCTCAGAATTTAGATGCTCTTCCACTGAGCCATGCATCTCCATTTTGGCGAGCTTGTAACTGCGAGTAATTGTCGTAAGGAAATTAGATTTCCATCATAGCACCTATATCACATTAATTTAATATATGTATTGCATTTTCAAGGAAGACCATTGCCCTACAATGTGTCTGCCTCTCTCCAAAACTAGGTAACACCCACTGAAAACAGGTATTGGACAGATTCTACGCTTGAAACCGTACGCATATACTGTGGAGGGGCACTAACTACTGCATGGTCAAATCATTAGCAACACGTAGCATAATGGTGCTCTACATAAATACGCATACAGGCACGGGTGAGAGCGGGAAGGGGCGGGGGGCCTGGGTGATGATTTTCGCTGTGAGGTAGAGCAGCCAGATAACAGAAAGTCAAATACTTGCAGCCAGAATCTGCGCAAGGTTTCATGAAGAAGGCTATATTTATGAAGAGCTTTTTGGCTGTGTTGGCGGACAGTCATTCCGAATGATTAGTTTTATTGTTTAACCCTCGCCCCACCGGGGGCCATCGATGGCCCCTCCTAAGGTTTTTTTCCGGGATAGCAGAAAATGATGAGGTGCAGCACCGCGGTTGATGGCTCTACCTCTTACTGCATCATTTTCCCACCATCCCTGAAATTTTTATCCTGGGTCACCCAAGGTCAGGTCACCAGACGAGGTCAACCAAGGTCACCTCACTTCGAAATGTAGCTCTTACTGAGCTCTAAAGTTGAAGTGAGGTGACCTTGGTTGACCTCGTCTGGTGACCTGACCTTGGGTGACCCAGGATAAAAAATTTCAGGGATGGTGGGAAAATGATGCAGTAAGAGGTAGAGCCATCGATCGACTTCGAAATGTAGCTCTTACTGAGCTCTAAAGTTGAAGTCGATCGATTTGAACCTTCCTACACTTCATGACCTCTCCAGGGTCTACAAGGTTTATATCCGGGATTTTTCGATTTCGTGCCCTGAGGTCAGGTTACGAGGTGACCTCTCCCATTAAAAAAGCATGGGAAAAAGCTGTCTTATGATCTAAAAGTCACAAAAACGATTGAAAATGCTCAGCTTGATCGGAAAAGCGTTTTTGGGCACCCTTTCACGGATTACAGGGGCCATATTTGCCTTTTGATTTCTCCAAAGTCATCCAAGGTCACCAGGGGTCAAAAGCAGTATTTTGACAATAACGTTTGACCTAATTAAGCTAGAGCACTGAAACAAACACTATCGTGTTTGTCTCGTCACTGGCTTTCATTTCGTATACGGCAAGGTCACTTTCTGAGCTTTCATGACCACAGGTCATATTAGGTCACGAGGTGACCTCTGGAGGTCAAACCACTGGCGGGAGGTCTTTACGTTTCACATAACAGAAAAAGGACTGACAATTTTCTATCAAATGTACACATAACAGAAAAAAAACTGACAATTTTCTATCAAATGTACTTTACCAGATCTCAATAGCTCTAATGGCATAAGAGTTATGCCCAGTTTGCTTAAGCATTGCATATTTGAGTGAAAATAGCCGATCTTGACCTAATTTGACCTCTGGAATTAAAACCATTGACCTGAGCACTAAAACATGTAAGTAATTTCGTGCTGAATTTACGCGAGCTTTCTAGTGCACTTTGCATATTTGCGCTAACGCCCATATTTTCAGAGTTAGAGGGGGCCATCGATGGCCCCGGTGGGGCGAAGGTGGCGCCGGACCCCCGGTGGGGCGTGGGTTAAAGGCAAAGCCCAACTTACCAGTAATTCAACCTTCTTGTCGATAGCCGAGTGGAAGTTTCTGTATTAAAATGCCAATTGAAGGTTGGCTTAAGATTGATCTGTATTGCTTATGGTTATTTTGTAGCATAAACGTTACGAAATAGCAGAGCAGGTCCAGCCGTGTTGAATGAATACCTTACATGGAACAGGATAAAAACTGGTAATAAAATTATTGGATGCAAACTGATATAATTATTCCGGTTAGACTTACTCAATAAGCTGTTCACTCGGATTAATAACTTGGACGTAAATAAAGGAATTTCTTGTGGTTGATGATAATTATATTATTTTCAGATTTGGGCATTCTGAATAAACTAATTATTCAGATTAATCGTCCCCAATTACCGTTACAGAATGCTCCAGAAATAAGGACATCTTTACAGAAGAGAGAGAGAGAGAGAGAGAGAGAGAGAGAGAGAGAGAGAGAGAGACAGAGAGAAGGAGCGAGACTGATGACAAAGCGGATCACGTCATTGCTTCTCAGCAACAATCACAAACTTCTGTAAACTGTGGTGCAGTGGCACAGCTCGCACCAATTGACAGCAGACGTGTTGGTTTTGGCGCCGGCCGGCATTTGTCTAGTATTGGGGCGGGGCAGGGGCGGCCGGGCCAGACGAACCCAACTCAGCCAGCTGCCCAATGGCTCGTTTGCCTCCCGGTCTGCCGGTGGAAATTCGTTCATGTAGTCTTTTCAACTGTGTTATTCTATAAGATGGACAATTTTGACAATAGAACTGCAACGTGCGCCACCACCGCGCCAAAGCTCCCGGGGGCGAGCATGTGGACCCACTAGTCCACTGCTGGAATGCTGTACGGCCCGATGGCTAGATGGTTCGGGTGCTGATATTTCAGTCTCGCTGAAACAATGATCTTAGAACCAGAGACGAATCCAATGGGGCGAAGGGGTGCCTCCCCTCCTGAGGGCCCAAGGGCTGCCGCTGCCGATTTCGAGCGCTGAAGTTGCCCGAAACTGACGACACCTTGGGCACGGACAGTCAATGCTAGACCCAAACACAAAGAAAAGGTGATTTGAGACTGGCCTGCTTCACTGTGAGCGGTCCCTGGTTTTGAATGGGCTGCCCTGCATACCAGTGTGCGGCCTTCTTTAACGTGGAAGGCCGCACACTGGTTTTGGGCCGTCTTCTACTTTGTGGTTGGGCGCCCATATTTTGCGATTGGCCGCCCATATACAGCCCGAGTGCGCCCCACTTCAATAGAGACCACCCTCATTCACGTCTGTCCGCCCTCAACTTTGTGGTTTGGCGCCTCGTTTTCATAGTTGATTTCCTTTACAGCCCTATGGTGCCCCACTGTAACATGCACCGCCCTCATCCACTTTTAGCCTCCCTATTCTGCATGGATGTGTGCACCTTCCGCACCATTGGCCGCTCTTGTGAACCGTTAGGGCAATCCACTTCAACGTGAACCGCCCTCATTCACCTCCAGTCACCCCCTGCTTTGTGGTCCGATACTCCTATTTCATGGTTGACAATAGTGTGCCTTGTGCCTTGTGCCTTGCCCTTGTGCCGCCCTAGAGCGAACCACTGCAAAATGGTTCGCTCTCATCCTCTTTTGACTGCCCTCTAGTGCATGATTATACGCCCATTTTCTACAATTGTCGGCTCTTTTGCAGCCTTGGGGTGACTCACGCTTACGTGCATCGCCCTCATTTGCATCCGAGTGTCCTCTACTTTGTGGCCGGGTGCCCATATTTCCCGATTGGCCGCCGTTTTTCAGCCATAGGGCGGCCCACTACCCTCTTTTCATCGGCAAAAGTGGCACCGGGTTTATTTGATATATGCTGTAGGTATCGGCCCCTGCAATACTTTGTTCTATTACCACTTGTGATTCCATGGGAGCATTAATGCCCGCCTGATATCTGATTGTATGGTCTATTGCAGTGAAAACATGCTGCGAAGCAATATAGCGGGCTGCAAAATCGTGTCTCTTGTGGAGCAGAATTTGAGCATGTTGACCTTTACATTTCTTCCAACAATGTTCCAAATCTACTGAAATATCTGTTTGCATGCTCTTGACTTCGATCTTGTGTTTATATTCCGCGGTGATTTTTGTTTCGCTGTGCCACTTATGAGAAGTTGCGTTTATACAAGGACTGCAATAAAAATTTCCAAATGATCTGCGTGAAAAATTGAGAGTTCGGCAGGAATCGCCTGCAGAGTTTTGTTTGCGTCCTCCCCCACAAACAGGTAAATCCTCCAAAAGTTACGTCCCCGTGTAGAACATTATGGATTTATCACTGCCCGCTCTGTACAGACAGTGTAAATTGGGACAGCAGCTGGTCCTTCAAATCTCCCAGGGACGTCCCTGTGTAAATTCAACTTCAAAAAGTAGAGCAAGTATACCTGGCCTATTTTTTAAGTTTAATTGAACCTATAGCTGCCCTTTTTCGTTGGTATTCGTTTGAACAGACACTGAGAAATCCTACCTATCCCTGGAGAGGTTTTTTATCGGCACTGTTTCAAACGGCATCGCAAACACGCAAAACTATCGTCTCAAAGACGACGTTCATAATACCAAAGGCTGTCCCCAAATGACAGTCTTGGTGAAATCCTGGATCCCTCCCCTACTTAGAACATGAAACCGAATATATCAGTTTGAATCTGCGTACAGTAGCTGCACAAATGTATGTCCGTGTGTAAAACGGTGACGCTATTCCTACTATCCCCTTCTCTTAGTATGTAGAACTAAAACTATGCTAACTTTATTATTGATCCAGTTACTTAATTTAAAGGTGGCAGCTTCCCAATTAGCGTTGCTGAGGCAAATTGCTGTGTCCACGGAACAAACGAGCGAAACATAGGATAATTTTCATTGTTGGGTGAATCGCCACCTGTTTGAAAAACCTGGATTTCAGAGATCGGAGCAGCTCAAGGGATTCTATGAACACGCACGCTTGTTTGGTGTTTGCCAGCATGCTGGTTTTTGGTCTGCGCGGGATACTATGGGCTTGCTTGATAGTTCTCGCCTGAACCCTAATGCGAAATAAAAATACGAACTCTGGCTCGTAAGCTCTCCTGCATGTCGGACGATAGCATACTCTAAATTTATTGGTTTTCTAAAGGATTTTTATTTGTGTTTCAGAAACTACTGTAGCAAGTTTTTTCTCAGATATGATTCTATCCATGTTTTTTCTCTTCTTCCACTTCTGATCTGAGTTCAATAAACTGCTGCATGCGCGTTTCAAGGCCTTATCGTGGGTGATAATGCAATGTTTATAGAGTATGTGCAATAATTTATCCATCAAAGCGTAAACTTGTGCTTGCGTTTAGTTTACTGTCCTGCATTGCTTACGCTTGCATTTGAGTTTACTCTCAGCGATGTTTCTGTGGAACTATGTGAGACCCTTGAAACTAACCACTGGTAAAAATGTTTACACATACATTCTAGGTATAACTTTAACGTCGAAGTTCTATGGGTATTCTTAATCACTTGAAAAGTCCATCTCCGTACCCTATATAGCCTATAACAACTGCTGTGCCCCTATACCCAAATACCAGTGGCGGACCCAGGATATCATTTCAGGGGGGCGCGAGAGGCTCAAGCCTCTCCCTCCATTGCCTCGAAACAGCCTTTGGCTACGAGTTTACTGAAGGCGCTATGACATTTCGGGGGCGTGAGCACCCCTGGCCCCTTGTATCCTCCACTGTCCAATAGTACTACAAAATGCATTTCATCAAACTTTTGTGTGAAGGGAACCGAAGTTTCTCAATATGGTTGTCCAAGCAAGAACATGCCCTCAACAAATAATTCAAAATATACATAAAATCTAAACGTGAGGATTGTGTGTAGAATCTCGACGGAATATTTTATGGCGGCATCCGTACAATACATGCATGAAATGGTCAGAAAACATCAGATGGTTCCCTTCTGCACTGTGCTGACAGTATGGAACGACAGAAAACCTGATTCGATGCTCCAGAGCTGAGTTGGACCACTCTGACTGTGCCTGCTTAAATAAGTAGCCAAAAATATACAACTACCAATGGTCACTATAGGCATGGATCTGTGACCGGTCTACAACGGTTGTCTGGAAGAGAAAGGTAAAAGAGCATAGAATTTATGAAAAATCCGACAAAACCGGGTTCTTCGGAGTAGGAGATACATTTTCTTGGCCTTCGCTACCTGCCTCTGCCAGTGGTACGGACGGCTATTAATGGCGGTGCAGAACAGATTTCGAAATGGTCGGCTCGTTTTAGCGGTATTGTCGGGACGAATGTGCTCAGTGGCGTATCCAAGGAGGGGGGCGGGGGCTAAAGCCCTCCGGAAATGTCCGAGCCCCTATAGTTAATACATAGGCGAGGGGCTGCCCAACGTAGGGGAGACTGGGGTCAATTGTAACAAATTTCACATTTCTGGTTCTGGAGAAATAGTGCGTTGAGTTAGAGCATTTATAATTATATTTTCATCAACTTTGAAGATTTTGCAATGTGACAGACGTAGAAAGATTTGAAAATAGAAAAAAATAAGGGGGCAAAATTTCACTTCTAAAAATTTACTTCAGCTGTTACAATTGACCCCACGTGAGGGGCAATTGTAACAGCAACGGGGGTCAATTGTATAATGTTAAAGCCGTATGAATTTCGACGATTTATTTGTACTATAAAAACATCCTAATGCGAACACTTCTGCATCTTTGGCCTTCACTTCAGCTTCATGGATCGTATCCAGTCGAGTCCTGCGTTCGGTGGTGCATGGTCGAAAACGAGGCATTCTCTGAAAGTGCGAGACGTTTGTTTGAAAATAGCCGATGCAATTTTTTTAGAAAGATGAATACAAAAACGAATACCGTTGTTTTGAATAATCCCTATAAATGACCTGAATATACCGCGTTCAAAAATTTTGCAAAAACTTACTTATCAGTCAGGTCAGTAAATCTTGAACTTGTTGCCGAAAAGGAATGATCCTTTCTAGAACCAAAAACGTATTATTTTGGGCACATTTGCCTATTGGACTGACTACCTACAAAATATATTTATGATTTGACTGAAATCTTGTTAATTTTTCAAACTGGGCAAATATAGCCTTAGCAGCTGACGTGCCCTTAAACCCCCATTACCATCGTTAGTTTGTCAATAAAGGAAATATGATATATGGTAACCCACATTGCCACTTTTCCGAAACATATACCAACCTACGAACAAACATGTCATTGGAAAGCAATGTGATTATCATTAACAGTAGCGCACCCAGGGGGCAGCGGGCCCGCACTCCACCCTCCCCACTGGAGGATCCAGGGGGCAAACAGGGTTTTTCCCCAAAATCGCCCGATTTTTGTCGATTTTCTTCCAAATCTATGTTTTCCCGAATTTAGGCCGCTTTGCCCCCCTCCCCCCAACGGTCGGCCTGAATCCAGGCCTCCCCCAACGTGTTAAGTGCATCCTCCCAAAAACAGTTGACACTAGGTCTGCGAATCAAACAGTTCATCGCTCCCCCGCCCCCAGAATATGAAGATTGGCCCCTTTGGGTGAACAAGCGCGCCCCCATTCATCGACCTGACGTCCCCTCGTCGGCCCCCAAACGAACATCCTGGGTGCGTGCCTGATCATAAAGTCACTAACCTAGCTAATGCATTTGTGCAGTAGAAGCAAGTTTAATACGTCGTAAGGCCATAGGGTTCAATTGTAACATTGTTACATTTGGCCCCAAGAGAAATGTTACAATTGTCCCCATCGCAACGCGCAATTTTTTAAAGCAAATTGCCGCTCAACGAGCTGGCCTAGGCGACAGATTCTGTGCTCATTTCGTAGATAATTGAACACTTTTTATGCACTGAAACTGTTCCCGCTGTGCCTCATCATACCCATCAATAAGCTAATCATCTTTAAATATTTCAAAAGTTACAAAATACCCTCAAAAACACATAATTGTGACCAGCGTCTGACTTACCAACCGCACCGAGTTGAAACTTCGTTAACAAAGGCAGCAGCTGATTGCGTATTTCCGGTTGTGCCACTAGCGTCATCCATTGATAAGTTTAGACAATATGGCCAGTGTTACAATTGCCTCGTGTTACATTTGACCCCAGTCTCCCCTACTGGCGGGTCAGGCTCGAACCCCTAGCCCACCCCAATGAATTTCTGGATCCGCCACTGACTGTGCTAGATCTAGAAAAAAATATCAGTCCCCGCAAATTATCAGGGTCATTTAACCAGTGTTTTAATGGTGCATCCCATTACTAATCATATGAAGACATTAAATCCATAGTTTTTATGCATGCAACAAAATGTTTTGGTCTGCCTGGTCTGACCTAATGCATGTGTCCGGCACATTCTGAAGACAAGTTGTCTTTGCCGTATTTGCCTAAGCATGGAGATGCTGCAAAAAACATTAGAATTTATGGCACCGGTTTTTAGGCATTCAGCTCGTGGAAATGCTTGTCATGCACTTCTTTCGGAAAAGAATGAATATCCCCCGGATCCTTGGGTAGGAACAACCTCTCCGGCGCGCCATATTTATGGCGCGGTGATGGGACCGGCAGTCGGAGGCCGCCGAACTGCTGCGAAACCAGCGTGTTTCAGTCCAGACGCCTAAATATTTAGACACCTGCCATCTGTCGAGGCCTTACTTAAACTTAGTTTCCTACAACGTGGTGTTCTGGCCTCATGGCAGCACCCGTGGGTAGAAATCGTAGGTAACTCCAGTTCGGCAGGTAACAGTCTCTGTCATTCTGCTCAGGAGCTCAGTCAGGGTGCACAGGGGGAAGACGCCCCCCTCTGTGCCAAAGTGTCCCTCGACCGTCGAGCGGTGTGCCCCCGTTGGTCTTGCGCTCCGCGACCCCAGGTGCCCCGCACCGCTGGGCCTGGGTGCAACTGCACTGGAATGCAAGTAGGAATTGGAGCCCTTCGGTCTTCTGTAACATTTTTGCACTCTTTATAGTCAGCTGGGTCATTCTGTCGCATTTCAAAGCCCCTGGTAATTGTGGAGGTACTTGACCTGTGGCCTGCAGGGGCTCATAATTGGGTGAAGTCAATGGTCACAAGTGGAGGACATATACCTGGGTCTGCTGGTATGCCTCCATTGAAAATTTCCCTCTCAATGCTGCTCTATCACTTACTAGGCTTGTATGTAAAGTGTACTGCCAAATTTTAATATGCGTATATAGGGACATAGACGGCGGAACGGAGGGGCATTGGGGCACCGTACCCCCCACCCTTGAACGAACCAGGGGGCACCACCATAGAGGTGCCTCCTTAAATCGGAGAAGATAGCAATGGTGTCGGGGCTGTGCTGGCTGGAGGCATCGCTGGGATGGGTCGACACTTCTCAGCTCTGTCCCCTGCCGGGCGTCCCTGACCCCTGCCGACTGCCAAAGCGGGACCGATTGTTTTCTCTTCTTTAAAATGGGCTCAACTTACGCGCCAGCGTGAGGATGGGGACGGGTATTCTATCATGGGCGTTTTCATATCGTTTTCACTCAGCGCTGACGTTGGAGGCTGCATCGCGATGGTTGTGAGCCCGGCGCTGCATGCCGGCATACGTGTGTTTAGCTTAAATTAGTGTAACGTGTTGGCTGGATGGGGCTGGAGCGTGGATGGTGATATGGCTGGCATCTCCCGTGCCTGGACCTCGGGTGCCTGCTGCCGGTGCCGGTCGGAGGCCTCGGGCGGTGGGGGAGAGGGGGTTTAATGTTTCGCCATCTGGAGCGACTTTACTTGCTCTTCTTTCAAAAACTGCAACTGTCCAAATATACGTCATCATGTCTTTCAAAAAAGTGGCGCTTGGTCTGGGCTTTCGGAAATAAACTCTGAGTTTGTAAGATTTTGCACAGACCCAAAGTCTGACAGCGAATTCACTCCGTTGGTTTTCTTCAAATATAATGTATTGCACATAGAATCCTCAATCTCATCGTGTAACCTCTCCCACTACCTGAGGTGTGGGAGCTACGTGATCTTTGAAAATGATAGGCATTATATTTGAGCTGTAGTTGACGAGGCATGTGGTTTTAACACCCGCCCCAGTGGGCCTCCGAGCCACTTTCGCCATGGTGGGGGGGTGTTCAAACACCCCCCTCGAACTCGTCTCCTATACGGAATAGCGAAAAAACGCAAACGCTGCTGGATAACTCATACAAATTCATGAACAAGCTCCATCGATCACTTTTTGGCTCAGGTCAATATTGAGGTCATGATAGGTCAAAGAAGGTGGCATATTAGAGAAGAAATTCGGGGCTCTAGCGTCTGACACAGATGAGTTAGAATCATGTTTAGGCATCATTTGCTTTCTCTCGTCACGGAGAATGAATCGAATGATGTATAATATAACTATACTAGGTCAAAGCACAAAGCATACCTGACCTCAGGTCAGGTCAAGGTCACTATCTGATCTAGCATAGTCAATATGCACATCAATGGACTCGCAATAACAGTCTAAACCTAATGGTATCAAAATAATAGCTTTACCGCCATTTCCTACAAAGTTGTTGACCAAAGTCTGAAAATTTGATTACGTAGCCCAGATTACCACTCAGAGGTCACAGGCCGAAAAATGCAACATAAATCTGGAAGGGGGCCAGGATAAATGGATTGTTGCATCTATAAGTGTCGCCACCGGCAAAAAAAGGGAGGGGCTAGCTGTTGCCGCCATCAAAAAAGGTGCATGATGGTCGGTTGTTTGCATGCGTGTGTGTGCGTTTAAGTATGCTCTTCTAATTGCTTTCACTTCTCCTTTACAGATCATTAATGTTACGTTAAGTGTGTGTAGTTGAAGTGTCGCTATTGGCTGACATTATTGGTCTCACATTGCCTGAGATTGGAGACAGATTAATCCGTCAGCAGGACAAAAGACCATCTCCCTCTACACCCGGACGAAGTAGGTATCTGATCTGGTCACTGATCTGTCTCTCCCGTACTTATTGTTTTCTCTCTGATTTCTTATTCTAGTCAACCGAAGCTAAATTAATGTTTGGTTTTGTCTGTTTATACTTCCTATGTGAGATCGGAATGCATGTTGAATGTTTTGAGGTTTGTGGGTTTGAACCTGTGATTAACGGCATGTTGTGTCTAATGAACGTTGTTTGTGTGTTTGTTGACAGTTTTTACGTTCATGGCATATCTTCACTGCACTGGCGATTCCACAATACAGAACCATAGTCACCCAATTTCCAGTGTAGTTATTGATTGAGATTGAACATCTAGAACACTAGCCAAACTTCAACCTGATGCTGACAACAAAATCTTCACGCTAGGACCAAACACGTTTCGAATTTGGGCTCCTCGTTGCCTTCCGCAGCGGCTGGTTATGAAAGCATCCGGTTTTCTCACATTTTGGCTGAAATCAGGAAATTTTCCGCCAAAAAGCGGGGGACCAGGCCCCACTGGCCCCCTTTTTCCAACGCTTATGGTTGCATCTACACAAATACAGCCCAAATCCTTTTTTCCCATGCATTTCCAATGGTGAGATCATGATCCGTACCTGGTCTTACGTTATCGATGTGAAAAATCCCAGAACACATGTTGTAGTACCTACTTGGTGAGCCCATTATGCGATATAAGTTTAATTCGATAGATTCACCATTTTCTTACTTATGCCACCTTAAACATTTTTGGAGGTAAGTCCACTTGACCTGCACTGTTGGTCTGACCTGAGATAACCCAAACATATTTTTGTTTAGAAAAGTTGCGGAATTGCTCAAGAATAACGTGTGCCAAGCAGGGGTGGCGCTTCGCGCCGCCGTTTTTTGTGCCACCGGAAAAAAATCCAAGGGGTTTTCAAACCCCCCCTCCCCGCCGGGGCAAGTGTTAAGCACTGGAAAGAAACACCAGCTGCCGGGCCCTCTGCAAAGGTGCTATGAGTGACAAACTGTCTGTATATGTAAACAGTGCGTACTAGAGTGTCTCTGTGATGGAAGTATGTAAAATATAGCCAGCTTAGGCTTTGGGGCGCTCAACTTGTTTAAAGCTAAGAACCATCATATTTAGCTTTTTCCGCGGGCCCCCGAGCGGTGGGCTCGCCCCAAACGACGGACTTTAATTCGCCTTCTCCTTGAGGAAATCCTGGATTCGCCCTTGGTGGGTTTGGGGGAAAATTTCCCGGTCCCCCTTGGATCTGCCAGTGATTTTCCCACCTCCAGAAATAAGCCAAAATCATTTGGCAAGAGAACACTGAAGATCATCTGAAAATAAAATGGCTCAGCACTGCGATTAAATTGCTTCTCGAAAATATGATCCATGTCTATTCCAGGACAATTCATATCAATGTGTGGAGCAGACTGATCGGACTGATCACTGTGCTGTTTTGCAAGATGCTGAATTATAGGGAGGTTTTTCGGACAAGTATTTCCGATTCTTATCATACCCTGCCACCAACGGGGATCTGCCGACCCCAGATGACGTCGGTAGTCGGTATGTCGCAAGGCGACAAAGCTTCTTTGATACTTCGGACGATGGGCTAACTAAAGCTTCTCGACACGACCACCAGATGAAAACTGTTGACCAACAGAAGCGCCACCTTCTGGGCTCGAAGGAAGTGGAGAGCTGAAGGTGGCGCCACCACATGAAAAGTCTAGCTGATTGAGCTTGTCACAGACTTTCAAAGGTTTTCAAAACCAGAAATTTCACCATTGTGTTTCATGAGTGTCGCCACCGGCAAAAAAGTGGGGGGGGCCAGCCAAACTTCAACCTGATGCTGACAAAAACTTTCAACATCAGGATCAAAAACCGTTCGAATTTGGACTCCTCGTTGCCTACCGCAGCGGCTGGATATAAGAATGTCCGGCTTTCTCTCATTTTGACTGAGATCGTGAAATTTTTGGCCAAAAGTGGGGGGCCAGGCCCCCCTGGCCCCCTTTTCCCGACACGTATGTTGTGTTTGTTCACAACATATTCAAATTTACGATTTTCTGGCCTTAACATATAGGTTAGTAATGCAAGCAAAAACCATGAGCAGTATCAGTGGCTCTCTAGCCCTCGCCCCGTCAGACCAGCAATGGTTCAAGGCATTCACTGGGAGGGTATTGCGCGGCAGGTAGCCTCTGGGGAAAGTGTGGCAGTGCTGATTTGGGTTTGGGGTGGTCCACGTAGTTTATATAGTCGTCCTCCTCTTCCTGACTACTGTCCCGGAATTTTCTTGCCTTGGGTTCAAACAAGAGACTAATGACTAGGCTGCAAATACTGGAAACAATCATATTTTAATGGCGATAAAGACGGAAAATGTTTAACAAGGCTCGTTGAGAGTGAAGGGGATGAAACAGCGGATGGGCTCTTGAATTCGGTGACAAGCAGTCGATCGCCCTAATGTGCCTAATTGCACTTTATGATCAATACTGCATTATTTTGATCAGATCAGATAGTTTTTGCACGTGAAGCTGACATGTGAGTGAACCCGCAGAGCATTGGAATTATAAAAAAACGCGTGTGGGGAAGCTTCACATAGGCCGGCCTTTAGCCGTCGCCTCGTGGGTGCTTGAACACCCCCCCCACTCGGGTTTTCCGTCGGTACAAAAAACGGCGGTTCTAAGCGCCGTGGTGATTGGTGCACCTTATCCATGATGAATTTTTCAACTTTTGCTTTCAATTTTAAGGTCAGGTCATCTCAGGTGACAGAGGTGCCGAATTCAAGGGGGTGTTCAAACACTCCCCCCCCCACCATGGTGAAGGTGGCTCGGAGGCCCACTGGGGCGGGTGTTAAAGATAAGCGGGTTCCAAGAATAGCAAGGGGAACCCGAGTTAAGAGGCAGAGTGAATTCATTTAAGTTCAAAGATGAAGAACTCAATTTTCTCCCTGAATTTCAAAGTGACCAGCCTTCACCACGCGATGCAACCCGAAGCCTACTGCTAAAGTAATCAATTCATCACATAAGAGCGACAGAGCGAAGCCCACTTCTAAAGTAATCAATTCATCACATAATAGTGACAGAGCGAAGCCTACTTCTAAAGTAATCAATTCATCACATAAGAGCGACAGAGCGAGGCCTACTTCTAAAGTAATTAATTCATCACATAAGAGCGACAGAGCGAATCCTACTTCTAAAGTAATTAATTCATCACATGAGAGCGAAAGAGCAAAGCCTACTTCTAAAGTAATCAATTCATCGCATAAGAGCGACAGAGCGAAGCCTACTTCTAAAGTAATTAATTCATCACATAAGAGTGACAGAGCGAAGCCTACTTCTAAAGTAATTAATTCATCACATAAGAGCGACAGAGCGAAGCCTACTTCTAAAGTAATCAATTCATCACATAAGAGCGACAGAGCGAAGCCTACTGCTAAAGTAATTAATTCATCACATAAGAGCGACAGAGCGAAGCCTACTTCTAAAGTAATTAATTCGTCATATAAGAGCGGCAGAGCGAAGCCTACTTCTAAAGTAATCAATTCATCACATAAGAGCGACAGAGCGAAGCCTACTGCTAAAGTAATTAATTCATCACATAATAGCGACAGAGCGAAGCCTACTTCGAAAGTAATCAATTCATCACATAAGAGCGACAGAGCGAAGCCTACTTCAAAAGTAATTAATTCATCACATAAGAGCGACAGACGCTTTCGCTCAGTAAAAGCTTAGTTCAGGAATAACATCAGATTTCCTAAAATTACATACAGGTGTTGAAATAACATAGCATTTCAGTCAGGTACCAGCTATGGCTGCGTACATAGAATGACTCTTTCATAAAATGCTCGTCACTAGGACTATCAATGCATGTGTTGCATAAAAGATTGTATGAAAAGTACGAGATGAAAAGTAGGAGATAAGAAACAAATAAATTAGAAGATCTCTAAAATATAGCAATAAAATGGATGGCAGGCACATACATACTGTCTGACATATTTCCAAACTTGAGATTTAAAATCACCTGATGAAATTCTATATGGATCAGTAATGGGCATGCCAACATGAAATCATTAAGCTTCAGGCAATCGACAGTACACACCCTGTCTCATGGTCTGCTTGGTACACAGTGGTACACTCAGCAAAATACCTGTCGTTGTTCGCGTTCTTCTCGCTGGCACGTGAAGCGAGAATCTACTATGCAGAAAGGCGGAGTCGAACTGGTCCGTTAGAACTCTATGTAAAAAATAAGCATCATATTGAGGTCTTCTCTTGACTATATTTGGGATTTTTAAAAGAGCCAAAAGTTCATTGTATCCTAGATTTAGGGGAGACCTAGGCTGGTTGAATCATTTTTCAATTTTCCCTCTGTAGCTAATAATCCACAAGATCTATAAAAATGGATACCACCAGTCAAAACATAGTTTTTTTTCTTTACCAAACGACAGTTAATCTTTTCCCCCAAAAATACATTTTACCACAATTTTCTTAATAAGTTCTCCACTTGATGCAAACTGCCCCGATGCCGGGGTAAGTTGCATCAGTCCTCGGGGCAGCTTGCATTGTGAGGAATTAGTACACAGAAACACAATACAACGTCAGATTCGCTTTATTGGTAGGCACGTTTCCAATTCAACTCATCGGATACCTTTCCGAGCTTACCGACTCAAAGTCAGAGTCACAGTGGTGACAGATATAGAACCTGCTTGTTCCACTGCAGGTCTCGTGCGCCAAATGGCACATGGTGTGATCACATGGAAATGTCAAAGGTCATGGGTCAAGACTTCTTTTGAGATCGTAGAGGGCCACCGGTCCCCCTCCAGTGCGTGTTCGTGCCAGACCCGTTCCAGTCCGTGTGTTAATATAGAACATTTAGGTATTCTCAGCCACTGTTTTTAATTTCTTCATTATTTTCCCTGCCAATTATCAGGGGCGTCAAAACGTAATTTCTTGTAGGAGGTGACGGACCCCTAATCTGGCAATGACGGGGGGCGGGGAGGGGAGAGGGTAGGGAGGCGGTTTTAGTATGGTGAAGAAGTGCAAAAAGTAGGTACCTATTTTAAGTTAAAATGGGGGACGCCCGTTCCCTCATTCGCGACTTGGGTGACACGCTCCTCCTCCACTTTCGACGCCCATGCCAATAATGATGAATATAATACACCCTTATGACTATTCAATTCGCCCATAATCAAAACTAAGCGCCGGAGTAGGTTGCATCAATGTTTCAACCTGCCCCGCAAAAAATAATTCGTATTGCCCCGTCCCTGCCCTGAATCAATCATGGCGCCAAATATTGCACAAGCCATGAGGTCCCGCCAAAAGTCTTTGCCTCAATTGAAGGCTAGAGAAACACGCTTTAACCTGCCAGGCTTATGTCCAGCGTGCATGTTATCTTGTATTTCATTTAAAACTTAATGTAACAGACTAAAAAATACTTTCACCCTAAAAAATGGGTTTTGCTTCCTCACCTGGTATCAACCGACCGCCTTCGCTGGTTTCTTCACCGGAAAGACATTGCGCGTGCATGGTTCTAGTGGGCCCGCTTAAACTGTTATCTAGTGAATATTTTTTTAGTTACAGCCCCTCATGCATTCAACCCGTGATGCAACCAGCCCTGGTTTCCCCTACCGAGGGACGAGTAGAAATGAATGCTAGGCCAATATAATTGTCTGCTAAATTTTCCATTCTTTCCAAATGAGTTTTGATAGCCCCACCCCAAAAAGTGCATCCAAACTCAAGAATTGAGCACAAATTGGGAAACATATTCTGCCAAAACTGACTCGGGTTTCAATTTCGACCTTCCCCTCACTTCCCCCCGGATAGCCTGTCTGGAGCGACCGAATCGCCACACCTAACATACTCTTTGCTCGACTTACGATTTTATCTACATGTTCTGCGGATGATAATTTGGAATCCAGCCAAACACAAAGGTCCCGAATCAAAGATACTTTTTCAAGGGCGTTGTTTTGAATTTTCGGATGTTTAGCATCAGTTTCCTCTTCAGAGAAAGTGTAAATGATTTGCGTTTGGACGGATTGAGCTGCAGCTTCCAAAGATAAGGCCTATCAGCCAAACGTGCTAATTCAGCCTGAAGCAGCTCAGAGCCCTCAGATGTCACGATTGTATTGTATAATATACGTCTTCGGCAAAGAAATCGTTCGTTTTAATTTTGACCGAAAGACCATTGATGAAGAGAGCAAACAGGACCGGTGAGATTATTCCACCCTCCGGCGTCCCAGAGAGCACAAGTGTCCACTCCTAAATTTTCCGTTAACAGTAACGCGTTGTTTCTTATTCTTCAGGTAAGAGGATAGTCAATTGCGGGTGGCACCTGAAATTTGGTAGCAGTTTTGCAATTTGTGAAGCAGTAAGTTGTGGTTGACACTCTGAAACACCGAGGAGTAGTCGGTATATATGATCTCAGTTTGATGACCAGATGAGATCGCCTCCCACGTCGTTTTTGATAGACAATATAAATGTGCATCATAAGAGAGGCGTGGGAAAAAGTCGTGTTGATTTGGGGCGAAGACTGGTTGAACATGAAAGGCTAGAACATCACATACATAGCCCTCCAGAATCTTGCCAAACAGTAATAAAATGGTAATTTATTAGGTAAAGTGGTAATTTGAAGCGAGTTTTTTATCCTTTTTGTGCAGCTGAAAGATGTTTGCTTCCGTCCTTGTTCCCGGAAAAGCTCCCCGCTGAACACTCATGTTGAATAAGATGACCAAAGTAGCTACCAGTTGTTCACTAAATTCTTTGATAACGCGTTATATTTTCGCTACTGCATTTTTCAATAACACGCTAATATTTTTCAGATTTGCGTGATTTCTCCATCCTAGGCCATCTCGCCTCCATTCACTCTTGCTCATATATCTAATTTTTAAACATCGGAAATGTTCTTTATGAAACTTTCTTCATTTGTATGTAACCAACATCGAAAATGAAGATGGACTCTTCAAGTCTGTCAGATACCCTGAAGTTTTGGCCCCAAACTTTGCAGACTGGCGCCCAAATCCCGAACTAACCTCCAAAGGCCAGGTTACGGGGCAAAATGATGCAAACCTTCGACTGCGCACTGCGGAACACCATACGTATTCAGGCGAAGCAAGGGCCCAGCCGCAAAGTCAGTGTAAAGCGGGCTAGCCTATATGTACAGGAAGTGTGCGACGGCACAGTATCCCTCAGTAAGCACTGACCGCCGGAAGTACCGCTGTAAAGCGGTGCCTGGCGAAATAGCATTACACGGGACAAACCTGGGCAATATCTGATCATACCTGTGCCATTTGCCCCCAACTTAATTCCATATTCCCTTCTTCATAGACTAAATTTCGAAAACTTTGCCAGAATCCACTCTGGAGACGAGAGGTGCATCCAACATTTTCGATCGGGAGGGCGCAATTGGTCGGGGGCCGCCATTTGAACTAGGGGAAGTCACTTTTGGGTATAGAAATATATCAGGTGGATGCCAAATCCTATCGAGAGGGCATCAATACTCACATCCCCTAAGGGGGAGGGGCGCATCTCCCGTTTCCTGGGAAGCAGAGACTTCAGGAGGAGCTAAGAGTCTATCGGGAATTGTGCCACCACTTTCCCCTCTGGGTCCGCCTATGCAGTGACCGGGCCATATTTCTGAGGGTATATTATGACCAGGGGCGTCGACACGGACGTTTTTCTGGGGGATGGGTGAACGGAACTGAGGCCAACACTCAATAGTACAGCGGAGCGCTCCCGTTGCAGTTCACATTTTGGAACATTTGCGTAAGTCCACGTCAAAAATCATAAAAAGCGAAAATCATCGGTCGGGTGCCACGATTTCGGGGAAACGTTTCCCCAGTTCACCAATTTGGATAGGGGAGGTGTGCCCCGCTTTCGAAGTCCATAATTATGACTGATGTCGTTGGTGTGCAAGTGGGTTTTTTCAATGGATGAGGCCATATAATTTGGCGTTATCGTTCATAAAGGATACACGCTTTTGGCAGGAGCATGTACAGGGTAAAAAATTATGGTGTTTTCTTATAGTAAAAATTTGCAATGTGTGGATCATATCAAAATTTAAGCATAAATGTTTATGCTAAGGTCTTTTGTCTGTATAAAAAATAGAATATTGAGAAGGAAAATATGATACATAGGCGAATCTAGAAATATATTCCAGCAAGGTTAACACTCTGAAGAACAGTGTACCAAGTGCAGGGAACTCCGCCGCGTTTTGAGGGTAGTGTGAGGTCCCTCACAACATCAGTCGCGACATGCACTACTCATGGAAGGCCTTTAGCTGATTATTTAGGGGCCAACAGGTCATGTTCTCCCGCCACCCATAAGGCGATGTGGGTATAGACTAGATCCAACTATATATTTTGGGGTCAAATTTCAGAACAGTTTCAATCTTACCAACATAATTGGGAAAGTCTACGGTAACCAGAAGTTTAAATATTTTCAAAGCTGAAACTGAAGTTCATGCACATGGAGATAAGCCCTTCAATAGAGTGTGGTATCAAAATATGTTATTAAACTTAATCGTTCTGTTCGTTGGGGATAGTCACTTTGTCTCTGAGTAAAGTTAGCCCTTGCCCGCCTAGGGGGCGATCGGACCCCTCCTCATTTTTTTCAAATATTCCAAACCGGATTAAATGAGACGAGCCTCGCTTTGCATGCTTGTAGGGTAATCAGTTTGTCAACTTAGTACTAAAATTTGACATCAGGTCTGTTCGTGTCCACGAGTTATCACGTCATTTCTAAGCATATGTAAGATTATTATATTCTCCTAATGTCAGGCGTGCAAAACCAGGGTGTAACTCGGCTTCTATATGAGCCAGATCAAGTTTCTAAATATCATTCGAAAGCCCTTAACCCGCGCCCCACCAGGGGTCCAGCGCCACCTTCGCCCCACCGGGGGCCATCGACGGCCCCCCTCTAACTCCGAAAAATATGGGCGTTAGCGCAAATCTGTAAAGTGCAATAGAAAGCTCGCGTGAATTCAGTAAGAAATTATTTCACATGTTTTAGTGCTCAGGTCAATGGTTTGACCTCCAGAGGTCAAATTAGGTCAAGATCGGCTATTTTCACTCAAATATGCAATGCTTAAGCAAACTGGCCATAACTCTTATGCCATTAGAGCTATTGAGGTCTGGTAAAGTACATTTGATAGGAAATTGTCAGTCCTTTTTCTGCTATGTGAAATGTAAAGACCTCCCGCCAGTGGTTTGACCTCCAGAGGTCACCTCGTGACCTAAGATGACCTGAGGTCACGAAAGGTCAGAAAATGACCTTGCCGTAAAGCAAATGAAAGCCAGTGACAAGACAAACACGATGGTGTTTGTTTGAGCGCTCCAGCTTAATTAGGTCAAAAGTTATTGTCAACATACTGTTTTTGACCCCTGGTGACCTTGGATGACCTTGGAGAGGTCAAAGGGCAAATATGACCCCTGGAATCCGTGAAAGGGTGTCGAAGAACGCTTTTCTGATCAAGCTGAGCATTTTCAATCGCTTTTGTGACTTTTAGATCATAAGATAACTTTTCCCCATGCTTTTTCAATGGGAGAGGTCACCTCGTGACCTGACCTCAGGAGCACGAAATCGAAAAATCCCGGATATACACGTTGTAGATCCTGGAAGGGTCATGAAGTGTAGGAAGTTTCAAATTGATCGACTTTGAAATGTAGCTCTTACAGAGGTCTAAAGTTGAAGTGAGGTGACCTTGTCTGGTGACCTGACTTTGGGTGACCCGGGGTAAAACATTTCAAGGATGGTGGGAAAATGACGCAGTGAGAGGTAGAGCCCTCAACCGCGGCGCTGCGTCTCTTCGTTTTTCTGCTATCCCGGAAAAACCTTAGGGGGCCATCGATGGCCCCCGGTGGGGCGAGGGTTAAACCAAAAAATCTGGATGCTGTCATCCATTTTGAGTACAGGTCAATACATCAAGGGTCACGGTCTTTGGAATTATTTGTGTCTATCACTTTTGAAGGAAAAAGTACGTTCTTAAATTTGGTATCATAGTAATAGGAATGACCCAACAATTTGAACAATATGCAACGTGACCTTTATTAAGGGTCCTTACTTGACCTTGACATAAAGTCAAGGTCGTATTTGGACTTTACAAGATCATGCTGCATATCGTTTTGATTCTTGGGTCACGACGGTCACATTGGGTCTCTCTCTGGGGTTGGGGTCTCTATTGATTACTTTTGTGAGGCTCTGACTCCAATAACCGAACTTGTAACAACTTGGACACAATTTATAGAAAAATTGGTGCCTTTTGTTTGTTTTAAGTGTAACGGCTCTCAAGCTATAGGGGATTTTCTAAATGGGTCTAAATTTGACTCATTTTGACCCACTGTGACGTCAAGGGTTAATGGATATGGTCAAAACTCGGCTTCAGAGTAGAAGACGGTGAGGCGCTTCCAGCGCTGTTTCAATTTTTTGTATCACTTTCCATTTCTGAGATCCTGGGGGTCCGATCAGACCCCTCAGGCGGTAGTGTGTACGAGAAGAGCCCAGGCGGTGCCAGGTTAACAATAATGTTTATTGTGGAAAACTCTCTTATATCGGGGTATAAAATGACGTCCGTTGGGGAAAATGGATACATTTTCTGACCTCTGGAAGATTCGCTGAATCCCAAACCTGAACCCTGCTTTCATTCACCCTAACCTAGAAAACCCTGAGTATGACTGTCTTTAAAGGTAATGTGGCACGTTGGTCGAATCCTGGAATTTCTTGTACAATTCTGAAAAATGTATAATAAGCTCAATATTTTGATTGTAAAAATGTTCCTCTAGGAAGAGAAATAAATATCTGCCAGTGGGTGATGTCATAATCTGGCAACGACAACCATTTTCAACAGGCTTCAAGGGCTTCAATTGGCTGATACTCACCGTGACGTCAGCCTATGTTGTCACACCAACAGCTGTCAACTGTAGCCTGCTGCTAAAGGTACATGTAGGGTACATTTCAGATAGGTTTTTAGCTTTTCTCTCGGAAATTTTGAGTTTCAAGACAGCTGATATATTGAGCACCGGGTTTTCCGGCATGCCTTAAAACTTGGCTATCACAGTTAAAATCACGTTATTGAGGTGCCACATTCCCTTTAATGCATTCTATATTTAGACCTTGTTGAGGGCACGCGAGTACCCTCCCGCGCCCGAAGGTACCAAATGTCCTGGGTCGCCAATAGCAGGTGAGCTTGACAGCGCGGTGTCAGCGGCTGATTTTGCAGTTACCCGACGCGTTGAGTGGGGCCTTCATCTCAGCGCCGCCCGAATCTGGGTCACAGGTCGGCAACGCCACTGCATCACCACCGGCCGCCGCTGCCAACACCAGAGCGCGCTGATGGACGTGTTTTTGGCTCATTAATCTTAAAGGCTAGCTTCGCCTTCCATGCCAGTAAGTAATGTTTCGAGTAGGTGAAGATAGTGATTCGGGGACATGCAGTAGACTAACCTACTAGCATTGAGTTAAAATACGTTCTGCACCATGGCAGATAGACTTGGCAGCAGAACATTTCCACATTGTGCGTACCATGTGGTTCAAACAAGTAACAGTGTTTGATCGTTCGACCAGACAAAGTTCCGTGGATAAGAGCCGCCTCGTTTTGGCGCCGCTCCAAGTGTAAGCAGCTTACGTCATCGTCTCAGACCAGAAATAGGCTGCATGGTGTGGAGTATTTGCACTCACACAAGCGTACCAACATAGACACAACTTTAAGTGACGAAATATTTCCCGCCGGCCAAAAGGGCCAACAGTGGGCATGGGCTGCCTAGGACGGCAAAAATAAAAACTGAGCTAGGCCTCACCTCAAAAACAATTCATTCTTAAGGCATAATTATTATCATTTTAGCAGATAAATGAAACATAGAAACTTGTGTTTCACCAGTTCACCAGAAAAAATATTCACTGATTGTTAGACATATCAGAATTTCGTAGGGGGATAAGGTGGCTTAGTGGATAGCACCCTTGTCTTCTAAGCCACCGGTGCCGGGTTCAGTCCCGGCGGAGCCTCTCAATAAGTCGATCTGATCCCCAAAATCCCTTCCAACAGGGTGAGAGTTGGCGACGCCGTATGACCCTGGCAGTTGGTGCGTCGTTAAACCCCAACAAATATTATTCAGAATTCCGTAGCAGTCCATCGAGTAGAGGTCTTGCAGTGCACCAAAGATGCACTAAAACCTTAGCTAACAGCTACTGGTGTTTTCTTTACTTCCTAGGAAGATGATATATTTAAGGGAAGCATTCTTTGCACGTGAGGCTCGTCATCTGGAAAATACGATTCCCAGCAAAACTGCGAGAATAAGTGGGCTGACAAACTAGTGCAACGGCGAACGGCAAATGCTCTTACTGAGATACTCTTTAGTAGCACTAATGATTTCTGAAGCCAGAATTTGCTCTTCTAAATCGAGTCGCCAGTTCAATAAGCATCGTTTAGAAAAATTACAAAAGAATAGAAATTTCATGCTGGCATTGGGAACTTAGCTCTATACCATAGATCAGGGGCGTAGTCAAGGGGGCGAGGGACAGCCGCCCTCCCTGAGAGCCCGAAGGGCTCCCTGAGGACACGAGCCGCGCGAAGCGTGGCTCGCCTGCACTACGCTCTGTGGCTAAATTTGGCATTTTATACCAGACAGGGCCCTCTTAAGCCCTCTTCAACACTCTATTCTGTAACAATCAGGGCCCTTCTTACCCATCAGGGCCCTTTTAGCGCTGTCGCAGGGGCCCTTTTCGGGGCGCCGCCCCTCCCTGAGCGAAATCCTGGCTACACCCCTGTCATAGATGTTCTATAAAAACATTTTTTCAAGCTTGTTGTCAACTACCCAGTATAGCATTTATTTCTATAAACTCTCTCTCTCTCTCCCTCTCTCTTCCTCTCTCTCTGGTCTCTATTCCAACGCCTCGGTAGCCTCAACTTGACTGTAGGCTAATCGCCGCATTCCGGAAATCGGCTCGTTTTCGCCGAGTCGAAGACAATCTCTGATAGAGCGGCGATGAGCGTGACACGTCACCTCCAGAGCGTTCCGAACGGTCCACCGCACATAATTGCTCCCACACCCACCTCCCGCGCCGAAATTTGGCCGAATGAGTCGTTAGTGATGCTATTTTAAGACAATTGGTCTCTACTGTCATTTGATTTCTGACTTATGATTTTAACTTTTCTGTCACATTCGACCCACAGCGGGGCTGGGGACAGGGGTCAGACGCGCTGCCGGGGATGGGGACAGGGTCAGACGCGCTGCCGGGGATGGGGACAGGGGTCAGACGCACAGCGGGGCTAGTGACAGGGGTCAGACGCGCTGCCGGGGATGGGGACAGGGGTCAGACCCACAGCGGGCTAGGGACAGGGGTCAGACGCGCTGCCGGGGCTGGGGACAGGGTCAGACGCGCTGCTGGGGCTGGGGACAGGGGTCAGACGCGCTGTCGGGGCTGGGGGACAGGGACAGACGCGCTGCCGGGGCTGGGAACAGGGTCAGACGCGCTGTCGGGGCTGGGGACAGGGTCAGACGCGCTGCCGGGGCTGGGAACAGGGTCAGACGCGCTGCCGGGGCTGGGGACAGGGGTGATGTGTGGCGGTGGGGCAGGGTGAGGTGTGGCGGTGGGGCAGGGTGTGGTGGTGTTGCAGGGTGATGTGTGGTGGTGGGACAGGGTGAGATATGGCGGTGAGGCAGGGTGAGGTGGTGCTGCAGGGTGATGTTTGGTGGTGGGGCAGGGTGAGGTGTGGCGGTGGGGCAGGGTGAGGTGTGGCGGTTAGGAAGGGTAGGGTGTGGCAGTTAGGCAGGGTGAGGTGTGGCGGTGGGGCATGGTGAAGTGTGGTGGCCGGGCCGGGACAGGGTGAGGTGTGGCGGTGGGGCAGGGTGAGGTGTGGCGGTTAGGCAGGGTGAGGTGTGGCGGTTAGGCAGGGTGAGATGTGGTGGTGGGGCAGGGTGAGGATCTGCGGTTAGGCAGGGTGAGGTCTGGCGGTGGGGCAGGGTGAGGTGTCGGCATGCGGGCTCGTCTGGGTCGAAGTCTGACGTGTCACCTCTGACGGCCCGACAACGTCGATAACGACAGCCCGAAGATGAAGCGGCTATCACAAGTGGCGACGGCAGCTGGCACCAATTCGGAGCCAACGCTGGTCCAAAAGGATAGACGCATGGTGTAGTAGAGAAGACTTGCGACTTACTCAGGGTCGCTGAATTCGTGCTATCCCTTATCAATACGGATCAATCCAGGGACTTTGATTTGTCCGATGGGTGGTGAGCTTGTGGGTAGACAACCTGATATGCTCAGAGGTTTTTCATGAATAAACTAGCAAACTGGTAGCACACCTAAAGTATCAGATAATCTCAAAGGGACAATGTCTTGTTACATTCAGACTAACCAACCAGGGGTCAACATAGTGTCTTTGTGTTTCGGCAAGTTCACTTTTCTATCACATTCCATAATAAAAGATCTTGTCATGTTCTAAGAAGATTTAAAGATTGTAACAGCTTTTGTCTGCTTCAATTCGAATATTTCTTCAGAAAACCTACAAACTGGTCAGCTCTTTCCTGGCTTTCTACAGCGTATCGTAAACCAAATAAAATAAATAAATAATGGTATTGCTTACTTCTAGCTCAAATTAATCTAGCAATACCCTCATAAAAGCCTATTAACTCATGCCCCGTTGGGGTCCCTGGCATACCGCATCCCGCTGGAGGGGGGGAGTATTTTCCTCCGCATCACCGTATCTCATTTACTGGAAAACCTAAATAAAAATAATGGAAGGCCTTAAGAAAACCCTGACGAGGCTAAAAGGAATCATTTCCTGTTTATTGTATGTGTTTTATGTGTTTATTTTTATTTTATCTTTATGTCACTCCAATATTGAGGTGACCCGAGGTCAAGAAAGGTCCCATAGGCTTATTATAAGGCATTCCTATACATGTTTACTAAGCGGAGCCAGAGTAAATATTTAGGCATCATTGGAGTCCTCTGACTGTAGCGACTCGAATGATTTATAAGATAGCCATGCTTGGTCAAATGGTAAAAATGACCTGACCTCAAGCTAGACAGGGCCACATGGTGACCTAGTATGGTCATGTTGCCTATCGATCGACTGCCCGTGACAAAGAAAGCACAATGGAATTAAGACGGAAGCCTTATCTCAATTCAGTGCGATGTTATTGGCAAAATAATCACTGTACTCTCATGCGACTGCACAGGACAATTGGGAGGTTAGATGGGTCCGGCGGCTTCCCTGAACAAGGAGCACGCTGGTATCTGAGAAACCCTTCCAACAAGGAAAGAGTTGGGGACGCCATATGACCCTGGCAGTTGGTGCGTTGATGGGCCCCAATCACTATCATATGAAAGGTAAGATGCTTAACAACCTAAACTTTATGGTCAGGATTGTGCTAAGAATAGATAGTATGAAGACTTCAAAGTTGATCTATCCAATATAAATTGAAAAATTACGCTTTGTATTTTCATTATGGAAGCATAACAGTGTGATAAAAATTGACCTCATCATGTGTAAAAATCCAAGATTACAGATAATATCACCATATTATGAAAGTTTGAAAGTGGTTGGTTGACAGATGTTCCTTTGGCGCCACTTCAAACTTGTGATTTTGGGTTTTGAGGTCGGGTTTCTTGACCTTAAATAGCTCCTCGACCTGACATGACCTGTTCTAAAAGTTTGGTCAGATGCGTGAAATTGATCAAGAATAAGATACTGTAAGTCGCGTTGTTCTGCATCTCTTTGTTTCTGCATTATTTGGAAAGATCTTCCCCACCACCACGTTGGATCATGAACTCTCGATTGGAAATGCATGGGGAAAATGGAAATTGGGCAAAAATGGCTCTATTTCTGTAGATACAGTTGCGAATAACTTCTTTTTCCATGTTGTAGTATTCCAGGCCCATTTCCATGTTCATGCTACAAGTTTGGACCTGTGGCCTCTGGAGATGTCGTCTTGAACTACTTAGATAGGTTTTCAGACTTAGGTAAATAGCTTCGCAGGATATGATGCTAAAGCTTTTTTGCACTATTACGCTTGAATTATTATTTCAAGTAGATTGATATGCATATTGACTACTTTAGGTCAAATGGTGACCATGGCCTGACCTTGGGTCACGTCATTTTTTGTTTTGACCTAGTGTAATCATATCATACATCATGAGATTCGCCGTAACGAGAGAAAGAGAATGGTGCCTAAAAACGTTTTTAATCAACTCTGTCAGACGCTAAAGCTCAGAAGCCCTTCTCTAGCCTAGTCAATTTCTTTGAGCTGTCAGTAGCCTTAATATTGACTTGAGCCCAAAAAGTCACTGATGAGTTTTCTTCATTATTTGATATGAGTTATTCACCAGCGTTTGCGCCTTTCGGTATCCCCACAGTTATAGGACCCGAGATCGAGGGGGTTTTGTTTTTGAACACCCCCCCACCAAGGTGGAAGGTGGCTCGGGGCCCCAGGGGGTGGATGTTAAGCTATTCTTCAACATTCATGAATGTCACAAAATAGACAGTACGTCCACCTTACGATACGTACTTTCCATACCTACACACACACACTTGTGTGGGAGCATGAAAGAAAGGCAACGACAGAATATGGCTATGTAAGATATTCAATTGATTTTGCCTCCTTGACCTTCTGAATAAACCACCTCTTCAGTTCAATTGGCTTCATTTGCACTCAAATAACCTAAGCTAATGGCGTTAGAAAAATATTTTCAGGCACCAGTATTGGGACTGACTAATCACCGAAGTCACAATCGAAAGGACCGAACTAGACTAGAAGTCAATGAATCAAAATGACTGACTAGACTGGAAGTCACGTAATCAAAAAGACTGATAAGACCAAGGCCAAGGAATGGCAAAGACTAACTAGACAGATGTCAAGGAATTACAAGGACTGACAAGCCCGAAGTCAAGAAATCGCAAGGACTGACAAGACCGCAGTCAAGGAATCACAAGGGACTGCCAAGACCGAAGTCAAGGAATCGTGGAGGGGACTGATTTGGCCGAAGTAAAAATCGCAATGTTTGACTAGAACCGAAGTCAAGAGATTCACAAAGAGAGTGATCGATATCAAAATAAGACAAAAATCTATACCAGATTGAGAACGTTCCACAGATGAAGATTTGAAGACAGATAGCGTCTCTGGTTTTACGGAGCTCATATCAAGACTACTATTCCAAACATATTCAGTATATCCGAAGCAAAAAAGAGGCCACCCTGCGGTCCGTGCTGTTCTCTCAGTATGATCATGTATGATTGCGGGAACGCTTATGGGGATGAAACGTTTTATGATGGCCCCTTCAAACTAGAAGAAAACATGAGTTAACTTAAAAATACATTCCAAACATCTAAACTATGTCCAGCCAACTCTAAATGAAAGCAACAATAATGGTTTCGTAACGGCTATTTCTCCCACTGGAGGCGATTGACCTCCTCGCCCAATTTTGCAATATTATCTTTGCACAGTACCGGCAAGAGGATGACGGCAGTTCCAGTACCCTCTGCCGACATGACTCTGGGCCTGATCCAGCCTGGTCCACACTGCGGTTCAATGCGCTGTGTGTGTGGTACTTGGATTGTTCTGAGCGGCTGGGGCGGCAGGCGTTGTTTTAGTGAGTCTCGGTAAAAGTATGCGTCTATCGATGCCATTCTCACCAGCAAAAGCTGGGTTGTCAAGCCCTATGGTACATCAAGTGCCGTTCGTGGCCTAGGAAATACTTTTAGAACTGTTTTGTGAAGTTTCTGAAACTCTTGTTGCGTTGTTCTTCACTCATTCTATATTAGATAGTGGTTCTATTACTTTAATGGTTCACCATTATTCCATGCAACGCGAA